>JAUCMS010000001.1:21090556-21123022 GCA_032357445.1 Enteromius radiatus
TCGGACATACTACTCGCCTCGCATACTGTTTTTCACGTACTATATAGTAGGGAAGTAAGCGATTTCGGACGCAGCACTATACTTCGGCGGCGGCGGCGCAGGAGTCAACAGGTGCAGAGGACAGGCGGTAAGTCTTGTAATTAGTAGTGAAAGTGGCTTGTAGACATCAGTTTTCTCTATCGTCCTCCCCACAGTGAATCTAAAGGTCTGAGACGTGCCGAGTTCAGCTATTTGTTGTTCAATAGGTGATAGTAACCAGTGTCGCTTAATTCCTGCTGTCGTCGAGGAAGCTAAACTAAGTCTGCCACGATTAGCTGTGAGGAGTAAGCCACCCTGATGATATTAAATCCCAGTCTAGCTTGTCTGGAATAAGTTAATTCAATGACTTTAGTTACATATCCATTCTTAGTTGAATTGAAGCTTTGTGCAAAAATAAGAGAAGTTACACACTTTTATATATTGATATATACGTCCGTCGAATGTTGTATTAAATCCATGAATCCACTAGAGGGCGCCAAATACTATTTTGAAATGAGAAGAGTTGTCACAGATAACCTAGGCTACTAACAAGAAGGCTACAAAACAAGCAGAAATGTCACCGTCTCCATTTATGATACTGTGACTGTATTATTTCTATAAACGTGTATGACTATGATTGTGAGGGACAGTTAAAAAAATAAAAAATAAATAAATACAAAATTTGAAGCTCTCATAAATGCCTAAACACGTTTTGCTTTAAATCTACTGCTGTCAGAAGGTTTGTTTGAGGAATAAACTGTAGGATATGTAATGACCATTAAACACAAAATGTGCGACTGCGGTGTGAGATGAAACATCCATGTGAATGTTGACCCTCCTGTTCTGCTCAAGTTTACAATGTTTGGAGAGACCTCCATGCATGTGCAAACAAAATAATTTAAAACATATTTTCCACTTACATTTTTTTTACAAGGCTGCCATTATTAAAAAGGTCCAGCAAACAGATATTCCTGAAGATTTAATAATAACTGCTGAATAGTTTCTGTTTGCAGTCAGTTTGACCTGTAAAAATATATTGTTGAAAAATGTGTTAGTACAGCATTTTATAAATTTAAGAAAATCTACAATCTAAATGTGTCTCAATAAATAGTATATGAGGAGTTTATACATGTACGTTTTAGACGAAAAGGTTTATAAAAGTAGAAGAGATCTTGATATGACGTTGTAAAAGTTGAACAAGCATCAATTTAAAGCTTATTGAAGTTTTAAGGTGCTGTTGTTTATGTGGTAGCTAATATAATTCGGCCTAGTATTTTCAACATTCTGGGCATCTAGAGTGCCTGAGACTTAAAGGAACCTGGCATCGTTTTTACAACACACACACACACACAATAGTCTGCTTTATAAGGTGCCCACGATACCATGGCAACCCCCATGTTCTCAGCGAGAAAGGATACCGTATGCCAAATAAATGCCATGGTAACTTAAAAAAGAACAACATGTTGCCCAGCAACCTTTGAAAGTTATTAAGGGAAATAAGTGGGTACAGAGAAATTGATAGGGTGTTAAAAAGAGACTGGGGAGGGAGAAGAGAAACAAACCAAAAGAAATCTGACATTTTAGTGTATCCTTTTTTCTGGGCCAAATTGCATCATTGTGTCAAATACAGAATGTGGTTCTGTAATCAGTTCATTTTTAAATGTGTGTGTGTGTGTTTGTTTAATGTGGACACAATTACTCATTTATGGTAATCAGCAAAGTTATTGTAAGTGGACATACATTTAGTTGGTGTTTCATACGTTTTCCAACAGAGCCTCCCAGATGTCTCATTACAAAATGTTTTACGACTGTGTATATGCATGTAAAATCAGGGATTTTCAAACTTTGAAAAAGAAAAAAAAATTAAGCTGATGCCTCCATTCTAACTGGACAGCCTGCTATATAATCTATTTATAATATAAGAAGTTGTGTGGTATTATAAAGAGAATGTTTCCAAAGTGTTAATAAATATTATATTACATAACAAAACTGAAAACTGCAAAATCCGCAATCCCCTCAAAAATATTTTTTTCCTACCTATATTACATTAGACAATAACTTTTAGTTACTGTCTTTTGATAAAAATCTTCCCAAACCTAGAACGATGTATTCAAACTATTTATTAACATACATTACCTTTCAAACGTTAGGGACCAGTGAAATGTTTTTTAAATACCTAATACTTTCATTTCATTGTAATCTTACAAAAGATTTTTATTTGATATAAATGCTTCTCTTTTAAAAATGTAACAAAATATTCTGAAAAAAGAATCCTGTTTTTATAAAAAAAAAAATACTGTGCAGCTTTGAGAATGGATTCAACGTTAGTAATAAGAAGAAACATTTCTTGAGGATTTCTGGTGGATCATGTGACACGGAAGTAATGATGCTGTAAATTCAGCATTACATCACTGGAATAAATTACGGTTTACAATATATATATATATATATATATAAAATTAATAATATTCGTAACTGTATACCGTATTTTAGATCACACAGCTTTGGTGAGCATCAGAGACTTATTTCAAAAACATTAAAACAACTTAATCACCCCAAACTTATGATAGTCTAACTATTTAAAAAGTACATTCATATTTATATTTTTTCCCGTTAAAATGCATTTAAATTTTCTTAAATTATTGCACCCCTTGAGGTCCCCTGGGGGTTTGAAAACCCTGTATGAAAGCAACTTCATTACTTGGTTAAAGTTGGTGTGTATTTACATTTATATGCTTGCCAGACACTTTCTTACCAGAGCTCTGGTGAAGTGCATTTGTTGTGGTGTGATGATTGCTGGAGCTGATAGCTTGGGAAGCAATTTGAGCAGCAAGACAAAACCACAGCGTGCTAATAAGAATGTAATTCCAACAAGACTGTAACCCGGCACAATAAAGGAAGTGTCATGTTTTGTTTGGTAGGACTAGAGAGTGTGCATTTCCAAAACTATATGTTTGCGTCTCCTGTCTGTGCCTGTGGTTGTGTCTTTCCATATAGCCTGGAGTGATATGGGCCTGGTGCCTGCTCTCAGTTCTCTCTTTAGTGTGTGTGTGTGTGTGTCTGCTGAGGCGCGGGCAGATTAGACCAGGAACTGCTGCCACAAAAGCGCCCTGTCTAGTGCTCTTTAATTCCTCTAAATTAGCACCTCGCGCCAGGCACTTTACACACTCGCGCACACACTGAGCAGTGCCATGCTTTTAACTGCCTTGATAATCACAGCGTCAACTAATAGTCTTTCTCTCACACTTTTCTTGCTCGCGCTCACAGACCCTCTCACACGTTTTCACTAACTCTTGGCGTCAGAGGAGTTTTTTCCGTCCTGTGAGACGTGGCTCTCAGTTAGCGGCTAATGTGAAGCTGATAGCACCGTACGCTCTGATGCCCTTTAATTCACTTACCAGTGCTGAACTAATACAATCTATCTATCTAACTATCTAACTAGGATGTTGCTTATGGGGGGGTCAGCGTCACCCTGGCAACTCAGGACCAGCACCTGGAAATCGTCAGCGTGGGCCAATCGGTCACGGTGTGGCAGATATATAAGAGGAGCTGGAATGTCAGACTGGTGAGATTCATCTCCAATGCAGCGTGACTTTTTCTTTGATTTTTTTTGTTTCCCCACCAGAGGATATGCCATGACTGATCTGTCCAGGAGCGACGCACGCCAGAGGGCACCCCACGACCAATATGCAAGCCATTGAGCCTATGCCCTCAGACCCTCCCTCACCTCGCACCAAGACCTGGGTGGCCGGCTGCGTGGTCCATCATAAAGCGTCCAGAGGAGCACCTGAAATGAGAGTAGAAATCAGAGGCCATATGTATTGGGTGCTGGGAGCGGGAAAACTCTAGTCCGGCCCGACGTGTTGGGACCCCGGATAGTTTCAAAGTGCACCTCTTACCAGCCAAATATCTACCTTCCAAATCACCCTACGAAAAGGCAGTGAGACATGGCCCTTCGAGGTAGGAGCCCTGAAGCACCTCTCAGTTTCCGTACTGCTGGGACGTGACTGGACAGGACTGGTTTCGAAGACTCGCTAGCCCTCATGACATCAGACACTGGGAGAGATGGTGAGTCCCCCTCTCATGATACCAACTTCTTCTTTAATGTCTTTCAGCAGGTCTCGGGAGGGGGATCGTCCGGGAAAACTCAAAAAGTGCACGATCGACTAAAACATTGCTGGTGTCAAATAAGAGTGATCGAGGGCCAGGAGGTCCAGCCAGCCCCTCACCCTCTCCCACACTTTATTGTCCAGAACGGTCTGTTGTACTGTGTCACCCAGTGGAGGCACGAGGAAAAACATCTGTGTGTGGTTCTCTGGAGTAAGACAGAAACAGTTCTGGAGCCCGGAACACTATCCAGAAGATCTGATGCCGCTTCCAACTGACCGGCCTGGAGGCTGGGGCGAAGAGGTTCTGCAAAGCCTGTCCAATCTGCAGACATCGCCCAAGAAACCGCCCCCCAGCCCGCTCATTCCGCTGCCGATCATTGGGGTGCCCTTTGAGTGAATCGGAATGGACATTGTGGGGCCGATGCTAAAGACAAGCAGGGGGCACGAGCACATCCTGGTCATCGTGGATTACGCCATCAGGTACACGGAAGCAGTCCCCTTAAGAAAAGCCACCTCGAAAGCCATCGCCCCAGGAGCTCTTCCTGCTGTCCAGCTGGTGGGCCTACTGTTAGAGATTCTGACCCACCAGGAACGCCATTCATGTCCCGGCTAATGGCGGACCTCTGACGGCTGCTGAAAGTGAAGCAGATCAAGACCTCCATCTACCACCCCCAGACCGACAGCCTCGTTGAGATATTCAACCAAACACTCAAACAGAGGCCTCGACGGGTGGTATTTGAGGATAAGAAAGACTGTGACTTCGGCATCCGGGAGCTACCCCAAGCCTCCACGGGGTTCACCACCTTTTGAGCTACTCTTTGGTCGCCAGCCCAGAGGCCTTCTCAACATAGCCAGAGAAATCTGGGAGCAGCAGCCGGCAGCCCATCGAATGGTCATCGAGCAAGTATGGGAGATGAGGGAGAACATCGACCGGGTCATGCCATTAGTCTGGGAACACCTGGTAAAAGCCCAACAATGCCACTATAACAGGACAGCCCAACTGCGGGAGTTCCAGCCGGGAGATAGAGTAATGGTCCTCGCCCAATGACAAGGGCCCTACACCATAGAGGAAAAGGTTGGACCATGAACTACCGGGTCAGGCAGCCTGGCTGACGACAACATGAGCAGATTTACCATGTAAACCTAATAAAAAGATGGATAGGGAACCAGGACCAATTCGCCGCTCTTGCCCTCCACAAGCCTGTGGTTGACATAGGTTCATACCTATCCGCTGCCCAGAAGACGGAGCCAAGGCACCTGGTCGGTCAGTTCCAGGATGTGTTATCGGAGACCCCTGGAAAAACCACCTTCCTCCACCATGACTTCCTCACTTCTCCTGGGATCATTATCAGGCAACAGCCCTATCGAATCCCAGAAGCCCGTCGGCAGGCTATAGAGGAGGAAATTCAAAAGTAACGAAGGCGGATGGCACCCTCCGCTTCTGTAATGATTACCGGTGCCTGAACGGCGCTCCGGGTGGATGAGCTCCTGGAGCACCTGGGAAGGGAATGGTACATCACAACACTGGATCTGTCAAAAGGATACTTGGCTATCTTGGATACCAAAAACAGCATTCTCCACTCCCTCCGGTCACTGGCAGTACCAGACCCTTCCCTTCGGCCTCCACAGGGCCCCAGTCAAATTCCAAAGGCTGATGGATGTCATCTTCCAACCCCATCAAAGCTACGCCGCCACCTACCTCAACGACATAGTGATCCACTCGGAGGCATGGGAGGACCACTTGGAGCGGCTCCGAAGGGTGCTGTCCGAACTTTGCTGGGCTGGACTCACTGCCAACCCCCGCAAATGTCACCTTGCCAGGGTTGAATCCAACTCCCTTTGTTTCTCCATCGGCAGACATTTGGTGCGACCACAGGAGGAGAAGGTCAAAGCCGTCCTGGAGGCCCCAAAACCCACCAACAAAACCCAGGTTCTTGGGGTTGACGGGTTATTACCATTGTCTTTTCCTCTATAGCTGCCCCCTGACAGACCTGACCAGGAAGGGGCAACCAGAGAGGGTCAGAGGAAACTGAGGGAGACTTCCAAGCCATTAAGTGGGCGCTCACTTTGGAGCCCGTCCTCCGCACCTCTGACTTCAACTGCCCCTTCCTGCTACAGACCAATGCTTCAGACACGGGACTTGGGGCCATGCTCTCCCAGGTCCAGCAGGGAGAGGAGCATCCAGTCGTCTACATCAGTCGTAAGCTGACCCTGGCTGAGAAGAACTGTGGAGCCGTGAAGAAGGAAGCTCTCGCCATCAAGTGGGCAGTCCTGAAGCTCAGGTATTATTTGCTAGGTCGCAAATTTTCTCTGTTCACTGATCATGCCCCATTGCAGTAGATGGCCCGGGCGAAAGATACTAATACTCCACCCACCCCCTGTCTCCCCTCTCTTCTTTTCCACCAGGACTAGGATGTTGCTTATGGGGGGGTCAGTGTCGCCCTGGCAACTCAGGACCAGCACCTGGAAATCGTCAGCGCAGGCCAATCGGTCATGGTGTGGCAGATATATAAGAGGAGCTGGAATGTCAGACTGGTGAGATTCATCTCCAAAGCAGTGTGACTTATTGTCTCTGTGTTTCCTTATGTGACACCATGTATGTTTTTAACCTAAGCAACATGCATTGCATTTAAATCATATGTTGAAAGTCCTATTACTATTATTATTATTATTATTTATTTAATTATTAATAAAATAATATTAAACTTGTTCCTAAGAAATTTGCTTGAATAACACGGTGTGTGTGAAGCAGGCTGCATGTAGCGATCTATTCACTAATCCCCACTGTCCTCTGCATCTGCACACACACACACAGTGCGCTATCTGGGGCAGCAGAAGGTCTGGGCATGAGTTTTGCACTGTTGGCATCACAGCCTGGGCACTGGCACTCATGAGACTGAGAGAAAGCTGGGTGTGGTGTGAGTGAGTGTGTGTGTGTGTGTCTTAGTATACTAATGAAATTAAAGGAAGTGGCAAGGAAACCATTGATATTTAAAATGCATATATGAAATAGACTACGCACAGCATGCATACTAAATTACTGCTCATTACACAAGTGACTGAGACAGTAGAGAGACACAGCAAAATGCAGTAAAAGGTAAAATGATTGTTTAAGAGACAGTGATAAAGCAGTCATTTCTGTCACAGTTCTATCTGATATTTGTAATCTCTCACTCTCTAAGAGGGCAGATGCCCAGGTCATCCAGCAACAGCTGGCTCTCCATGTGCTGTGACCAAGTGTTGGAGGGCCTTTGTGTGTGTGTGTGGTTTCAGCAAGTCATCATAAATATTCATTGTCTCTGTGAAATTGTATTGCCAAATGATTCTCACTAATGCCAAAGAATTAACTCTTCGTTACTTTTGTCCTCATGCTCTCCTCTCTAGCTCTTTTTGTCTTTATAACAAAGCTTCTTACAAAAGACTATAAAAACACATATTGTGTGTGCGTATATGTGTGTATATATATATATATATATATATATATAAAAACTAAAAATTAAAGAAAATGAAAATGCAAAAGCATTGTAAGTCAATTTATTGATTTTATTTGTTTAATTACCTTTTTTTTCTTGATGCATTTGTCACATTTTCATATAGGTAAGTGTATGTATTTAATGTGTAGTAATGTACAGCCTTTTTTAGTACCCCTACTACAGTCTGATTAAAGTCCAAAAGAAATGCCAGTTGCTCTATGTTTGTTCTAATGATACCTGACTCTTCAGACATCTTGGAAGAATTATTTTCCTTCAACTCTGCAGTTGCTGTCAGGAATTCATAAGGTAGAGACAGAAATGGCAATCAGAAATGTTGACATAACAACAGCAGATCAATACAGGTATGGCTCATGCAGAAATGAATTCTGATTGATATGATTCACTTACTCACTTAATCAGGCCCAGATGGAGAGCTGAAAAGAAAAACAGCTGAAGCTCACAAAATAGAGATGAGAAATGGAGTAAGAACGAAGAGAAGACAACAGAATCTAAACCTGTAGAAGACAGATGGGGAGAGAGAACAGAAAGGCAAAACAGAACGAAAGATGTAAAGGCCAGGAATTTTAAGGGAAGAGGGAAAGGGGGAAAAAAAAAAAAACATACACAGAATTCATCAGGCTTGAATTAAACAGGACGTCATCCAAAAGAAAAAAAAATTAGAACAAAAGCCTCCCAGTCAGGAGTCGCAAACTCAACAAAACTTCAGCTATAAAATGCGTTTATTAAACCAATTCTTGCATTATTGCACACCAAGTAAAGCCACAGTCAGCCAAGAGTAAAACAGTCGGGTTTACACTGTATGCCCTTGAGGAAGAACAATAGTTGACAATGTGCTACTAGAACGTACAACAGAAGGGCGCAGTGTGAAAGAACATGGGGGAATAAATCAGTTTCATTATTTTTTTATTTGTAATTAAAATTGTTTTATTTGCCTGAGACTTGATTTGAGTCAAAATAACATTCAGTTTCAAAATGTAAGTGTTATGAAGGTTGCAATCTTAAAATATTTTAACATATTTTCACCAGATTTTTTGCCATAAAGATAGCAATCGAAGCAGTTATGGTGTTAAATTGCACAAAGCCAAACATGTCATGTTATTTGTATTATAAAGTTGCGTATGTGTGTGCATGAGTCCCTAACTTTAATCTGTCTTTCTACAGTCCTTTCAATCGCCACATAAGTCTGACCCCCTGAATGCACCACAGTATTGCTGTCCCGCATCCAGCGATCCTCTTTCACATGCCAATGACCCCCCAGCATCTGCCTGAATGCCCTCGGGCTGGGCTCCCAAAGACCCTGAAGAGCCAAAGTCAACGCCCTCGACTGTTCTACAGTGACCGGAACGGTGGCGTTCACCCAGGAGCCCGACCTCTTGCCCCGCAGACGTTTCCAGAAACGAGGTAACAAGGGCCAACTGAGACAATGAGGATGCTCACTGTCATCAAACAACTGGTTTGTTGATCAACCCCATGCGATGGACCAGTAGGAGGCAAGAAAATTCATAGGCATTGGAAGAAGTTTAAAAAAAAAAAAATCTTGAACTAAATGAATTGTTCACAGCGGCACTGTTGGGTTTTGTTGCTGGGTTTTAGCTGTAAGCAGAGGACAGGAGTTAGCCTGTCGCCTGAAGAACAGCCAGGCATATGTCGTGACCCTGGGCGGATATCAGGCCAGACGCCACAGGCAACACTCAGCTGATAAGGTCACTTTGTGGTGATCCAGTACAACAGAACATGGTTTGGCTTTTAAGTGACGTCCTTTGTGTGGAGTTACTTGGGAAGAGCTGGTGGTCCCAGGCTTACCTAATCACAGACGGGCCTTGGGTTAAGATTGAACTTTACCATGAGAGGTATACACATGGTTTTGGGTGAAAATGACTTTTGCTGCATTTCTGAAGGCCAGCGTGGAAGTTAACCTTATCCTTATCCTTGACAAAAAAACCCAATAGAATTTTTTTGGGATTATTGCAGGAAATTAGCTCTATGACCAATTGTGATAAGTTACATGTTTTGTTCACTTTAACAAATAAACACAACTTTTATGAATTTTGAAGCCTATGCAAATGGCAGAAGCAAAGCTACACCTCAGTTGCATGACTTCAACATCAATTCTTTCAGTTTTTATTTAAAAATCCTTCTCCAAAAGGTTTGAGTTAAAATAGTTTTCTAGGGTGCAATTATAAATAACGAGGCTGTGAAAGCATTATGAGTTTTCCCATTCAACATATTATTTAATGTCCCAACAACCTCAATAGTCTCATTTAGCCACTTGTTAGCAACCTAATTATGTTTAGGTATATTTGTTGTAGAATAAAACATGAAAATATGTTGAGCTTGTGTTCACTGCAACCCTTTTAACCAAGAACCCTTTCAAAATGCCAGTGAACTTGGGATGATGGAACCGGAAGTTTCTAGGCTTTGGTCAACAAACACACCACCCTCTATAGCTTCCCATCTCACCTTTTAGACACCAGTTGCTCCGTTAAAGGTTAAATGAGTGCAAATATTGTGTGCGCTACAGTGGCCGTGTTATACATTTTACCAGAAAACCATGCAACAATAACAATGTCCTCGTTGTTCGGGGAGCATTATTTCAGTAGTTGCTTACGTAATTGCACTGGAACATGGACTCTGTAATGGAAAGTGACACAAATTGAAACATTACGCCCCCGTAGGGGCATTTTGGGGAAAATTCACCTGTGGTTATAAAGCAGGCTGTGTGAGGAAACAGCCGTGTTAAAGGAAAGAGAGATTATTAGTGCAAATTTAAGAATGTGCAAGTGGAGAAAAACAAGTATTTTGTATCGTGTATTCTGGGAGACTTGTATTGAGGCTAAAAATTGTATCTATCAACTTCATTTTCCTTCTTTGGCATATAATACTATAAGTCTCTAGCTGTATCTTGACGAAACAACAATCGCGCACGTTAAGGCTGAGGTCACGTACGTCAAAACCACTCTGTTTCAGATTGCTGTAGACCAGGATTCAGCATAAAGATAGTTTATCCGGACCCAAGCTCCTTCGCTGTGGTCTGTGGCTTTGCCAGAGTCTGTGGGCTGCCGGGCAAATCTACAGCTATCAGACCACTAGGCCTGTGGTGGTGAACTGGAGATAAACGAACCGCTCACCACACCCCTCACTAAAATGACCACACACACTGCCTTAAACTGCTGCCTGTCACCTGAGGTGATGCTTTGTAGTCTAATCCTTTTCCTAAAGGTTTGTTGTGGCTGAATCTATTGCATTAAATGCCTTTTCGCTTTCAGAATTTAACTATTTACTTTATGATTAAAAATGATGTTCTTTCCCGTGTCGTTTCCATTTCACCCCAATGGCTGTGTAACAGGATGTATCCCCATGTCCTGCAGCGAATTATAATCTAATTTGTGTCAGAGCCATCTTAAATCCGTTTGCACTTTCTGAAAACGTCCTCTTTTAGATGAGAAAATGTTAAGAGCAGCAGTCGGAGCCAAGACTCGCATTCTTGCCACTTTGTTGCTTGGGAGTAACTGTGTTTTTCTTGGGTTTTCTGGCTCGCCCTCTCTCTCCGGCTTCCATTTCTCCTCAAAGTGAACAGCAGAAGACCGTTACAGAATACCAAGAAAAGAAGCGGCGGAGGAAAAAATAGAGAATGTTTTGTAATTCAAAACTGCACTTAGAGAGCCAGATTAAAACAAGAGAGGAGACTCGTATGACAGTTTTCATGTATCTATAAAGAAAAAAAGGTCACACATCAGGAGCCAGAAGTTGAAGTTTTATTTTTTTTTGGATGGGACAGATATTTTTCATCAAATATTTGCCCTGTCTTATTCGTGGCCAACTGTATCTAATGTGGAATGCTGAATTAAAAGGTTTATTTAAATCAAGTAATAATTTTTATGTTAAAACTTACAGTTGTCATCAAAATTTATTGTTAATAGAAGTAGTACATTTATTTGAAATTGCACATTTTTTAAATTGCACTTTTTTTTTCATTAACAATTTATCATCACTAAATACTTAATATCTTTGTTTTATCTGTAAATGTGCCAGATCAGTCATGCAGACCTGCACACTGTAAAACTGATGATGATAGTATAGGCTCGTTGTATAATTGATTTATAATTTGACAAAAAAATTACAATTATTTACAAATAAATATGTGTATTCTAATTTGAGAAACGGGCCATTCACAGTAATTTCTGCATGAACCATTGCTTTTTTTTTTTTTGTTTAGAAAGTTTGTTTTATTTTGTGTTGTTTAGGTCTCATCTATAGCTTTATTTTACTGTTATGTGTTACACTTATGGCATTACTCTAATGCTATTTATTAGTAGACACTAGTTTATTGATGAAAACCTTCAGTCGTTATGTGGTCATTAACGAAATCTAATGGTTCAAGTAGGAGGTAGCATATAATTTATAATGGAAACTGCTTGTAACATTTTAGAGTAAAGTTTTGCTGCCATTCTTTGCGTAGTGTCGTTAAAACATCATATCTGAGCACACCAAAATTTGAGTGACCCCTCTTACAAATAAATACTGTTGATGTCCGTTCAGCTCAGAAGCACAGGTTTCTGCAGCAGCCTGCGCTGAGAGCCTTTTCAACTGTAGTTTATTACAGCTGGTGTCTTGTATTAAAACAGCATGACTCAGCCTACGCTGCATTGCGGTCACATTAAGAGGTCCTGTGGCGAGCAGGGCAGTGCTAGACTCTCATTAACTTGAGCCGTGATTTCAGTGATGCTGAACCCGCTCCGGTCTTACTCTCGCTCGCGCTGTGCGAGCGCAATTAACGGAGATCTCGGTCCGCTCCAAACTCGACCTGCAACGCATTATTCGATCGTTAAAAAACGAAGTTTACTGTTGGTTCTAATTGTTCCGTGTGAAATAGAGCCAGTGGGGAAGGGTTCTCACAGAAGTTTTGTTTTCAGCTCCGTCAGAAGGTCGTCGGCCACTCGTTGCAATAAACATCAGGCTTTTAACAGTTCCACAGAATTCGATTACAATGTGATAAACACACCTTCTGATGATCAAAACAGAAGCTGAATTATCTTTTCGGTAGCAGTGCATGTCTGTTTTATACTTCCACTGGAGGCGTCATAATTACTGCTGGAAATTATTAGGTTTATTCCTCATGTAAATCCCAAGCACAGTTAAAAACGACCAAGCCTAATATTGGCCTGTACGAGAATATTTTCAAAGAGATTCAGAACTGTTTGCATTGGAGCCATTTTATGCTATATTGTCTAAAGTTATACTAAATGCAGAGAATTTTGATATGAAATAGCCTTAAATTATTTAGTATAGCAAAAAAACATTACATTTACTGCATTAAAAACATTCTAATATGGCACAAAATTTGTCCCTTGGTCCTTTTTTGTAGAAATGCATTATTAGCCTATAGAAATGTAGGTTGTTAGATTTATTCAGTTGGTTACATCGTTCTTCCATCAGTGAAATTAATCATCGATACAAATACGCAATATTAATTCACTGCTAATAGCATTACTTTTGTATAATCAGTTTCTATGTATTCTTTTATACAATATTATTTAAAGTGGGATATTCAAGCTGCACAGAATATTTTTAGACTATTGCAATTATGATTCTAAAAATCCTGGGATCCATTTTATAAAACTAATTTTTATTTTTTATTTTTGTTGAACTTGTGCTTAAGTAAAATTTTATTCAAAGTTTAATCAGCTTTAAATATTCGTTAAAGCGCTTCAGAAATATCTTAAAACACAGTGCTTGGGTAGGCTTAAAAATCTAACGAAATCAATGCTGGCCAATAACTAAGAATAAACAAATCAATTAATCAGTAATCTTAATTTATACGGAAAATAATTATTAGTGCTAAATGAATGCGAAAGATTTTTTTTTCCCTTTTTCACAAAGACTTTGTCTTTTCATAGCCTACTGCACAATGAGAGCAGGGGCGAGTTGGATAAAATACTATGAAATTCTAAACCGTTTTTATTTTAATAAATAATCAGTTTAATGTAACTTTAAAAAAATATCTAGATATTGAGATACAATATCTAGAGGGTAAAAAGGGTAAATGAAATATATCAGAAATAATATTTAAGGACTTTATTAATATTGTTTTATTTATTATATCATACGAGCAATATATTATTAAGATCGTTTTATTTAGGATCGTTTATTTATTTTCTTTTACCAAAACGTATTTATTTATCATTATTTATAAACACACAGTTTTTTTTCTCTATTTAATCTTTCAATTTAAATTCTTTATAAACAAAACAAAGCAAATGTACAAAATAAATACAGGTTCTTAAACGTCTTAAGTGCTTGTCACGGAAGAGAATCGGTGTATTCATTCAGTTCTTACTCATTTGATCAAAAACGTTTAAAAAGGCAATGATCATTAGCTATATCAACAATCACTATATACTCTGAATACAGCATATAAACCCTGCTGGTTTTATTTTAATTGTAAATGAAGATTTGTAAGTGAAGTGTCGTAGGCCTGATACTAGGCTACATTTTCTCTGTATCAAATATATCCACAGTAGAATTATTTTTAAAAACTGAATTAGTAATGTAAAGTCTATCATACAGCATGTTCCCTTTGGTCTACGCTGCGAGGTTCAATGCTGTAAAGAACTACTGTTCAAAACGTATAATAAAAATGTGTTTATTAATGTGTTTCTATCAATGTTTATGCATTTCAATCACAACTGTAGGCCTATATCTCAGTTTCTTGGTGGAAGATTATGATGATGCACTTTATTATATTATTGATGAGCTGTTGGTGCTTGTTTGTGGCGTTTCAGAGGTAACAGAATCTGATGGGTGGCACGAGACACCGGCACTCAACGGGACACCACAGCATCTCCACTGAGGCTGCTCGCGAGAACCGAGACCTTTCCTGTCTTCGCGAAAACAGAAACCGGTCGTCTCAAAGTAGGCTAGTATTTTCAGAAAGTTTGTGCATGTCAACAGCCTTCCAGCAGCCTAAGCGCAACCAGTCAGTAACCCAAAAAAGTTATCTTATAGTTTAGTCAGTATACGCTAAATCTATATTGCTGCGAAAAATTGCCTTCGCGTGAGGGGGTAACCATAGCAACAGATCATCGCTCTAGAGTAGCCTACATAGCAATAGCGTAATATACGTGTATAAACAGCAACGTGTCATTATCACGTTGTTGTGGTCTACACAACACCAAATTTTACCGCGTTTTGTTTAAACGTCTTAAAGATAGTCGGCAGTTACATAACTGCGCTAGGGGCGCCAAAAGACAGTTTGGGTTGCGCTAGCCGAACCTGCACCCAGAAAATTACTGACAAAGTCTCTCTAAAATGTCGACCCCCCCTCCTGAATAATTCGCGCACTGATCATCTTTGGGCTAGAGCAGGCAAGCTAGCTATTCCTGTAGCTACTTCCTTCACTTTTGGTCGTGTTCTATTTGAGTTCTTTTTTTACCCGTCTATCCCTGAGTGTACAGTCTGGCTCGGTGTTCAGTAATCCGCGCCGTCCATGATTTTCCCACAGCCCTACTAATGCCCCAAAGCCGCAGCTGCCACACGCTGCCAGTTGCTACATTGATCAATAATTTACCAGCTCGACGCCTCAACGACCCGCTACCCCCGTGCAGCCTCGGGTCGACTGAGGCGACAACCGATATTTACTCACGCGGAGGGGACGTTTATTCTCCCGTGCTTTAAATGCAGCGTCAGTAAGCTTTAGCCAACAGGCAAGATCCCATCGGTGCGTCTACGGATTAGACTGTCGCAATGTGCACTACGCGTATTGGTGACTGCAACGGCATTTGAGGACGCCTCTCGCGTTCATCTGTCCGGGAACAGCGGGGGTCCCGTTATGGTGCGGGAGATGCAGTCAAGACAAACAGCAACTGACTTCAGGACATAAAGACGAAGAAAATCACTCACGGTCACGCAGAACGTCTTCGCACGAGCGGTTCTGCGTACACCGGCGCTCGCGGAGAATTTCAACCGAGCTTGTGAATTCCCCGGTCGATGCCGCCAGGGAGACTCCGTCGTGACAGCAAGAGAAATATATTTTAAACGGCACGGTTCACAGTATACGAGCAGTGCCCAGGGACGGCGATAATCCATCGTTCCGTAAAGTGCAGGAGAAAGCTTTACTTTTACAGACGGGACAAACTCTGGGAAACAGCCCGACTTGTTGAGTTCTTTTTTCGCTTCCGGTATCACCGAAGAAACCGACTGGTGCACCCGCTCCCTCTCCTCTCTTTTTTGGACGCGGAAGGTTTTAAAGAAAAATGGGTCTTTGAGGAGAGCTGGCAAATTCCCCTCAACTACAATGGTACGTGCTATGAGAATCAATATCTTTCCCACTGTTTGCAGAAATCGAAGCCAACAGATTTCAAACGTCAAAGCGGAGCTTTTTAGAAATGTAAAAAAGATCAAACTCTTCGCTCAAACATAAAATTATACTTTCGCCTTTCTTTCATATGCGGTAAATAGCTTTTATAATAATATTGTTGTGTAGCTGTTTGGAAAGTGCTATGAAATATAAGAACACATAGTTTTGCTTTTCCATGTGCAGCAGGGAAATTATACCTAATATTAATAATAGTGTAATATTAATAATAATAATGGTAAATATGATTCCTTGAAATGCAAATATAAAAATGCATTACATTTATATGAGACTTTCTAAACGTAGCAGCTCATTTGTTTTATATATATATTATGTAATGAGTATTTTTGAATGGTATTTTTATCTTCTTTTTTAGTTTTAGGGTAACGTTTCGCTTGTAGGCTACTTTAATGTTAATATTTATTCAGGTGGCGTTATCTGAATATCTACACTGAAGTAAGGAAGGTCTAAATCCACATGCTCAGTTCCACATCATATGGCCTAATTAAATTGAGAGGAATAAGACCAACTATCTGTAGCAGCATTGATTTTTCTTTCTTTCTTTTTTTGTTATGAAGTACTTTGCAAGATTGTATAGTTTGTATTTGTATTTAGCATGTAGGCCAATCTTGTGATGGGATGTGTGTATATTATATTTGAATACATACACATTTACATTTAGATATTTAGCATATAACAAATTACCTGTTACGTTTAGACACGCATAATGAAGTTATATGGAAATAATAGCCTACTTGTGATTTATTTCTTTAATTCTACAGTCTAAGACTTACTCACACCTGTGTGTTTCTCCGGAGGAGCAACATTATTTCCAGTTATTTGTTAGTTTAGGACTTACAGACTCTAGTAATTTTGTCTGAATAAATATTTGCACAGCAAGCACATCAGTCTGTGTTTAGATTGGGGAATTTTAAGTCCAGCCTTTAATGTGAGATTGACAGGCCTTTGCAGGCTGAAGGGGCTGGATCTGAATATGAAACGCCACATTTGCCTGCAGCGAGCATTTTTTCATCATGACAAATCTTTTCAAAGCATTGAACATCCTCTTCAGCCAAGCACACCTGTGAGAGCTACGCAATAAAGAAATGCAAACTAATGCTCCACGAGCGAGGTCAAGCTCTCGAGTCAGATTAAATCGTCTGGACGGTGTTAAGTGATGACTAGTACGCCCGGCTTGGGTCAAATTAGCGGTTTAAATGCATTTCGCAAACCTGCTCGAAATCCCATTAGCCGAACTCGCGGACTTACACAGACTCGGCTCAGGCTGTGAATTCCAGAAACCGTCTTTTCTAGATTGACTGGTTGTCACCATGCCAGGGTTGCCATGGATGCAGTGCCCTGCAGTGATTGGTGGACGGCTGCATGAACTTGTTTCTGGGTGTAAACTTCTTATGGGAGGACGTTTTGTGTTTGTGGCATCTGTGTTGGCACATGAGATGCCGTAATGCAAAGCCACCTACTCTCTTTTATTCAGCCCATTAACAGTGATGAACATGTGCAGACGAACGCCGCAACACCACTGCACACCTGCACACACACTCATGTGTATGCACTCATAAACTCTCAGCAAAGGCGTGCATGTATAGATACACCTGGAGAGCCCGCTGAGGCCCTTACAAGCACGTCACGGAGAAGACAAGCTGTGAAAGTGGAGATCAGAGGTGCCCGGGTGCAAACCGGGTTTGGCGTGAGCCAGGAAACTCGTGTCAAAACCCCAAACAGAGCTTTAATAATTAACAGCTTCTCGTTCATTCCAGATTCTCTCTATCGGTCTGTCTCTCCATCTCTCTCTTTCTCCTTCTGCTATTGCCTCTGAGATACTGGTGTGAAAAATCACATTTTTCCAACAGTTCTCCCCGAGGTGCTACTGGCAGACACACAGAGAAAGGACGCTTCATCCTTTTATATAGCACTCGTTCTCTCATTCCTCCTTCTTTCTCCTCTCTTTTTTTATTTTGTCTGTCTCTCTTTGATGCGGTTGCCATAGAGGACAGGTTTATACGCGGGCTGATTTGGCTCGGTATTGTCAGCTAGTAAATCATAATGATAAAAAACAATGGTGCTAATAGTAATTGCTGTGTCGTTTGGAGACAAACAAAAGGCAAAGAAAAAGGGGTGAAAAAAGGGAAAATCAGTGGGACCTGTGCTGATTGTTCTCGGGCCAGCTGGTTTTTGAATGTGTGGAGGACGGCCAGGTGTGTGTGTGTGTGAGTGAGTGGGAATGTTCTGTGTAAAGTTAGCAGATACATATGTAGATTCTGTGTTGGAGGGAATGAATAAAGGCATTGCTGTGGTTTTGTTACTATTACTACTGCTCATATTTTGAGGGTTTTCAAAACTGGTAACTGCTAAAACCCTAGATATTAATTATTGGTCTTTTGGGGAAAGATGTGCTGCTGCAGCTTCTAAAAGGCCTTAAAAGAGGTTGAAAACAGCTAAATTATAAACTCGTGGCCCAGACCATGTCTACACTTTAAAAATGAATTCAGAAAGAATATTGCTTAAAAATGCATGCATGCAAGTTGAAAATCTACCAATACCGATTATATTAAACCTTGGAAGTTTTGTTCACACGATGTTAGTCGTTACATTACACGACTACTTAATATTGTGTCAAACTTTTACAATACAGTTAAACTTTTTTTTTTTGATAAATGAACATTTAAAATCAGTTTAATAATTTAGTGTATTTTAATTTATTTTCCATGTTTGAGCAATGGTTTAAATAACCACATAAAAATAAATAATACATTTTTATTTTTTTAGATCATAAACACACTAGTCACTCTAACTCAGTGTTTTGTTGAATAAACATAATTTTATTAGAAATGTTTGTAACTCCAAAAAAAGTGTATAGGGGCCTAGAGCCATTTGCAGTAAACAGCTTAAAGGGATAGTTCACCCAAAAAAGTTCCAAACGTGTTGGAACTACTTTTCCCCCATTGAACACAAAAGATGCTATATTTTTTTGTCCATACAATGAAGTCAATGACACAGATTTGGAGCATGATATTGATATTGAGTAAATTAATCAAATAAAAAAAATTATTTTAGGTGGACTATCCCTTTAAGTGACCACCCAGAATACCCTAGCGACTGCATAGCAATGCATTTACCAGTTTAACATGGACAGTCACCTCTCAAATTTCCTCCAATCATCTAGTTTAAAAGTAAGGTGTGTGATCTTCATCACCGCATCGGCTAAACCAAAGACATGAGCATGGGTCCGAGACCACCAGTTTGTCCGAACAATAGTCAAAGTGGGTTTGAAAGTAGTTTGAAGCAGTCATTAATTTTGCTGAAATTACACACTTCACTCTTAAACTGCAGACCACAAAAGTGTGTGTCAGTGTTTGAGTGTGTGTGTGAGAAAGAAACTTCATATTTCAGGAATTTAACCACTTAAGCATTCCACTAAACCACAAACGTATTGCCATATGCCTTCAACCCATATACACCTCTCTCGCTCTCTTTCTGTCTCTGTCTCTTTCCCCCATAAGGACCTATGGAGGAACCCCCTCATTTGATTCCGTTATTCCCACCAATTAAACATTTTAAACAAAGAGCTCTATTTATCGGTGAGAGCGAGGAAACTTGTCGTAATTAACACATTTACATACATCTCCATTGACTCCAATTAGGTCAGAGGCTCCCAGAGCTGCTTTGAAATGTCCCTCTTTTCTCTGTGCGCTTCGCCTCTAAAATGTTAATTAAGAAGAGGCTTGAGATTCTGGCTGAGGGCTGGCCATATGGACCCTGCATATGCTCCATATGCATACAGCCCATATATAATTAATAGCTCAATACAGAAAAATAGGAGCTTTTTGGAGACGAGGCTGAAGGTTCCTCCTCTCGAAATAAGGATAATAGCAAAATTCTGAGTTCCTCCAGGCGCCAACGTAGACTTCTGTTCTCCATCTGTGGACAAGACAAATGAACGGATGATCTCAGCGCGGCGAAATACGCTCAAGTTGAGTTTGTTCAGCTGGATTGTGCGGCCTGGGCTCGCTGACGGCTTTAATTTGCTGGTTTATCTTAGGGGTTGAGAATCAAGTCAATTAAATTAAGAGAAATCGAATGAGTCAGTGGAACGTTTTCCATTTTCTGCTTCGGTTCAGAGCGATGGAAGTCATTGGAACGAGCGCATGGTGAAATCTGGTTAGCTGATTTCCTGGAACATGAGAGTAATCAATACCCTGAAACTAAACAAAAGTAAACACTTGAGTCAATCAATACCTCCAATCCGCATAAAGAAATCCAGCCGGGAGCGTTCAGATTTTGACATTTGTGGAAGTGCTTTAAACCTTCCACTTGCGTCACTTTGTGCTAGACTTTAGGCTTTTGGTTAATGCTCTTTAAACGACAGTCAGGTTTAGTTGGAGAGCTTCACAAAACATCAGCGAAGGGCTCACCTGCTTACTGCTATTTGCTGCCCCATAAAAGGCTCCTTCCCACAGCTTTCACTCTTCAGCTTTTCTGTTTTCGACAACTTTCTCAGAGCTTGCCTCTGAGTAACGTGTGCTTTTTGTAATTATTAAAATGCATGTTTATGTTCTAATAAAGCCAATCAGCAATTGTTCCATGCTTGAATGAGATTTTAGCGCGCTGTAGCTAAGACCCTATAAAAGTGAGGGAAAATTGGGAAAGCTAACGTTTCATTGGGTGGATATGAATAGGCTTTGTTATTCACCACTGCCCGAGCCTAGTGCCAATGCCTGGGACTTATTATGAGCGAACTGTGTGTGCGTGTATACGCTGGAATGGAGGTTGATATGTATTTATGCACACAAACGTGTATTTGTGGTTAAACTTTATTGTTCATATTTGAACATTATTAGTGTGTGTAGATGGTGGATGGTTGTTGAATGAGGTCCTGGTTGGCTCTCTGGATACCTGCTGTGGTTTATGAAATATTGAGTTTTACTTTTTCAAAAGGATCCTAATGCTTTTCCTCTTCTTTTTAATAGAGATGTAGGTGTGCAGCACTTAAAATCCTAAAGACTAGTTTTTCTTGCATTTACAGTATTTTTTTTTTCCATCTAGAGCCATGCATTCATTCAGAAAATGCTCCAGACAGGCATGTAAATTAGCATTATTTACATACACACATACCGGTACTCTTCTTGAAAAAAACATGAAATCTTGAAATATCCAATCCTATACCTAATGCATTAAAACGCACTGCAATTCAACAACATGAAAGCCTTGTAGAAGTTGTAGAGTGCCGTCAAACGTGATTTTGAGCTGAATGAGAGTGGTTGGATGTTAATATGGATATAACTTTATATATTTAAAAATGTTTTCCATACCTTTTCTTTGTTTTGACACACACACACACACACACGCCTGTTTTGCTATCTTAGTGAGGACATTACATAGACTTCCATTGATTTTATATCAGGTGAATGATATTTTCTAACCCCAACCCAACCCCTATCCATAGAAACATGTGCATGACACTAGATCTACATAAAATCTACTTTTGACTGATTTATAAGCCTTTTTATCTAGTGAGGAACAGCAAAATGTCCTCACTAGTGGGTTATTTTCATCTTTCACTATATAAGTGAGGACATTTGGTCCCTCACAAGTATAGTCAAACAAGTACACACACACACACACACACTCACACACATCAACTCTCACTCACTGTCCTGCACCAGTCACTTTGTGTAGCACTGGACTGCTAACTACCTCTCATAAGACTCTTGTCTGTTACAAGGCTGCTCTCTATCACTTTATCATACTTTATTTTTCACTTTATCGTACTATCATATGTCTGGTTTGCACTCTCTGCCATGGGCCCTTACTTGTATAATGCATTGCTTTTTATATGTATAATTTTATATATTTAAATACTTTTTGTATTTAATGTTTATCTGTTATCCACTTAAGGTCTAAGAATAATGCAATTTCGATTCTCTGTATGTCCTGTACATGTTGCAGAATTGACAATAAAGCTGACTTTGACTTGTAGTCTCCATCTATTTGTTTGTAATAATTAGTGACGTTTCCTAGCAATTTCACTGTATATGCAGCAAAGTTACCTTTAGCCACTGATCTAGAGTGTTTGCTTTTCTCTAGCGATTAAAGTTTGCATCTAGGATGGGGAAACCAGCAGAAACGAGCAGCGCTGTCCTGGAGTTTCCTAATGAAACTCACAGTATATGCAGAACACGTGCACACATCATGCCTGTAATCACACGAAGGTCAATCTTTCTGCAGCTTTACAAATGCTCCACCTTTTGACGTACAAACATGACATACTGGTTTATTCAAGAATCGAACGCAAATGGGAGTATCAAAGATCTTAGAGTTAGAGACCATGTGAGGTATGTTCTTCTGGCTTCGTGATGCAGCTCTTGGTCAGATTTACCTGTCAAGAAGTTATTTTTCATTTGACCCTCTGACTAAATTTTCTGTTTTGTGTTTACAGGCCACAGAATCATATCTGGTGCATGAAGGTCCCCATCGAGCCCCGGGCATCTCAGAGTGTTTCCTAGTGCCTGAATCCTACAGGGTACAAGCCATTTTCCTGTTTCTTTCTGTGTTATTGTTGTTCATATGATGTGTTTCTTGATTTCTCTGACTGTAACGTGATGAACTGAACTTTGATTTCTTTCCCATGGCTGATGTAATTAATCTGCTTTCAGGCCAGACTGAGTTGGACTTCAGATTGAGATAAGATGAGTTGGGATCGGTTAAGCAAACTATCAAACTCAGATAGAGCAGTGATATAATCTATAATGCTCTTGATTAATTTTCTCTTTCATATCCTGTGCAGGGAGAACGTTGTGTACATGTGCATCATAAATCTCATATAATCTCGTAGGCTGCGTTTATGTGGTAAGATGGTGGTTAGTGTTGAGAGGAACGCCGAGTTTATGTGGAGAAGCAGCTGCAGGAATTATCTACATAAAATATCATCAGGATTATTTAACTGCCAGCCACAAGGGAATGGTAAAAAAGCAAAGTGTGCGTGTTTGTGTTGGGTTAAAACCGCACACACGGACTGTATCGCTCGCATATGGTTCTCTTATGTGAGTTTTAATGGAAGTCTTAGCTGCTGCAACCGCAACTCGACCGTGGGTCCGCTTAACAAAGAACTGGGTGTGTGTGCGTGTGCGTGCATGTATGTATTTGTGTGTGTGTGAAAGTATGCGTGCGCTCAAAGCAGAATTGTTTTTTATGCACCTCATGCTATTTTGTAGAGTAATGGCTGCGAG
This sequence comes from Enteromius radiatus, assembly GCA_032357445.1. Lineage (NCBI taxonomy): Eukaryota > Metazoa > Chordata > Actinopteri > Cypriniformes > Cyprinidae > Enteromius > Enteromius radiatus. The sequence continues at coordinate 21,113,778 of JAUCMS010000001.1, forward strand.
ATCTGTGTGTGTGTGAAGCACAAAGACTGCGGTTTTGGATTTGTGCCTTTCAATGTGGTAATGCCAACCTGTGTGCCCTTTTTCTGACCTCGCTCTTAACTCTTAATGTCACTGTTTTTCTTCATGATGTTGTTGTGTATCGGCTGTCTTGCAGATGCATTTTATCACAAGCAACATACTGTATTGTTGTGTTCGTCCTCCACAATAATCGATCGGGATCATGGAAAATCGTAGGTTCTGTTGGGGGAGGTTCCTTTGAAATTACTCCATAAAAGTTAACTAATCGTGTTACTTTTTTTTAGGAAAAGTAATGCATTGCGTTACTTGTCACCTGAGCTGGGCTTGCATATTTAAATTTAAGAAGAAAAAAATCTGTAAAGTAACGTGTTACTTGAAAAAAAGTAATCTGATTACGTAATTTGCATTACTTACAATGCTAATTACCTGAACACTGGTTGTCTCTAACTTTATAAACATACAGCTCTTAACACTGTAAAACTGTGAAATTAACTACATGAATTGATTTCGCTTCACTCCAGCATTACTAAAACTTCATTGTACTTATTAGAAAAAAAAAGTTACTTGAACGCAAAATCTAAATTACATTAAGTTGAACTTAAGATGAATGAGTTGAAGCAGATTTCGAGTTCCCAGCAAGCTTTGAGTTCGACCACATAAGGAGAATAAATACTAGATGTTATTTTGTTTGGTTTTACAAAAACAGAGAGAAAAATATTCTATTTTATACCATTTCTACCTGTTTTAACCCCCTTTTTTTGTTGTTGCATGAACTGATGTATAGTTGACCTGAATAAAACCAGTTCATTTAGATACCAGTACATTTAGCATTCAGTTTCTTGTAAATTACTGAAAATAAATATATCCTTTACTAATATGTCGGTTGTATATCTGTTTTTTGACCTGTAGTGGTAATTTGTAAAGCGGCTGGTTACCTACACCACCATGGCATGTTTTCCCAGATGTTGATTAAGCTTTGTTCTGGATTAGGCTTGTAGTCCTGGATTAAATTGTGCCATAATTGGTAAGTGTCCTTTGTGGTCTACGAGAAAGCAGGCCTAATAAAAGAGCAGGCTAATCTGCCTCTTAAAGTTTGACAGCAGTGGCACAGCAGAGTTTCACGGCTGGAGAAGGTGCAAGATAAGCATAGTTGAGCATGCCGCTAGGCAGCCTGGGCGCTGTGGTTTGCCACAAAACAGATGTGGATTTAGGAGACCACCCTGCAATACTGTGATGCAGGACTGGGGCCTATGGATGAGTCATAGAATAAGAGGGAGGGGGAGAGAGGGGTTACTTACCTTCCATTAACTGATTAAAATACAGATTGTGGTAGTGATGCACAGGGAAAAAAGTATTGCAAACTGAAAGCAGCATTTGAAAAGGCTGCTGACACAAAGAATGCAGTCAGTCCTGCTGCCATTGATCAACCTTTGCATATTTGTTTAGAATTGCACTGATTCCCATGGCTTTAGTTGATTTTTTGGTAAGTTTATTTATAATATTGCAGTAACTAATAACTGATATATTTGCAATTCACTTTTAAGATAACATAAAATGACAGTATTCAACATATTTAACCAAAATTAGTGTGTGTGTATGTGTATATATATATATATATATATATATATATATATAATATATATGCAATATGCATTATTCATTTACAAGGTAGTTGCCAAATTTTGGAGGTCAAATAAGGGGGAAATACCACTCAAAGCTGAATTGGCAATATCGATCTGTATTTAATTATGTAGGCTACCAGTAGTAAATTATAGTAATGCATGCTTTGCAAATGCTTAATCTGGCGATTTCCCAAAATCTGTGGCCTTAAAGGACATTTAAGCATTTTATGTACTTTTTGTGTATTTAAACTGTTCTGTCATTAGCTACATGAATGCACGTCTTCTGCAAGATTATAAAGAATGAGAAACTCCCAACTTTGTTTATCAAATGGGAAAAGGGTGAAGGGGAGAACAAGAAGGAGCGAAAAGTTTTTTTTTCTTCCTAAAGTTTGAGCTTTCACTTTCTGCCTTCGAGGCGGGGTTAGCGGCGAGAGCAGCATGGAGTAGGCGCAAGGGGGGACGGCGAGCAATTGCAATGCTGCAACGCGGCGAACTTCCACTCAACTTCAAAACGCGATTCATTTCCCGCCTCTGAGATAACTATGTACTCTCCGTACTGCCTGACACAGGTAAAATGCCTTCATTTAATTAATCAGTCGTCTCTGCGTGTGGCATGCTGCATTGTAGTGCCGTTGCCGTGTCTTGTGTTCTCTACTGCTAATTAATAAATGCATTTGAACATATGCGTTGCGCGTTTTAGAACGTTCTTTTCTGCCGCGCGTTTATTTCCAGCTTCCAGCGCGTTCGCGGAATCGTTTCGGAACTCTTCTCGTGCATTTCATTGCACATGGGATCGAAGAGAAAATGGCGCTTCTCCCAAATCTATTTTATATAAAAGGAGATGGGGTTTGCCCGGAGAGGAAGCGCGACTGGCATAGTAAACGGCTCGAATTTTCGATGTGAAACTATAAAACGCTCTTGGTCTGATTTCTTTAAGTTGTTTTCCTAAGCTGTGATGTTTCAGGAGATGACCCCGACGGTGCGTCCAACAGCTGCCTTGCATGAACGTCTCTGCGCTCGAGTTCACAGACATGAAGGGGCATTGATCTACCTGTCCTGAGTGAGAAATATTTCCAAAATAGGTTAGCCAATACGAGCATTTCAGGGATATTTTTTGTTCTCCTGTAATAGTTTAGTAGGCTTATTTTATTGTAAATAACGGACCGAAGAGGATGTTAAAACGCGTTACTTGTACACTGCGTGAAGGAAATGCATTCTTTACGTTATGCAATTGGCTATTTTATGCATACAACTTATACCATGCTATTTAAAAAACATATTCATAATTCATGAACATTATTTCATAATCTTAGGCAGGTTGGAAGCTTGATTAGGTGAAGCGATGATGCACGCTGGCCTGTTATAATGAACTCTTTTATGCATCTTGTTGTTTGTACAACACATAAATATCAACACAGTATTAAAAAAGTACTTATTAGATGCATTTAAATTATTCCCTTAAAATATCTCATGACTCTGGGCTGTAATAGGCCGAGGTTCAATCGGAGCAATATATGCCAAATTGACGGCTGGCTTAATTTACGGTCACCAATCTTTGAAAAACATTATTCACATCAACTGTCGCTATACTCGCCAAGAAGTCAGGCTTTGCAGTTACAAAATAACTTTACAGGTCACAAAAAGTTGTTCTTTGATTAAACTACATGTTTGTCTTAAGGTAATCATGTTAACTCGCTTTAATTGCTGGTCTCAGGCTATAATGCTTACAAATATTAAGATGTGTTTAATGTTTAAGTAGACTTACATTTTAACGCAGATGTCCGTTTTGAAAATTATAGCCTACTCTCTCCCTCACGGCCTACACGTGAAGCCTTTTTTTTCTTTTTGCATGAGCAGTGTGATTTGAAGAAGCATTTGTGTTCCTCAAAGATACGTGCATTTGAATAAATAATTCAAAAGTAAATTGAAAATGTATTTGCAGCCTCGTGCCATGTGCGCGCGCAGGGGCTTGTTTGCGCTTCACGCCGCTTGAAGGAGTCGAGCCGCCGCGGCTGTAATCTCGTCCATCTCGGAGCGTCTCTCTAGCCCGGTTTAGCCCGAGTTTGTGGCAGTCGCTCTCTCTGGCTGTTAAATATTCCTGTAGCAGATATTCGACAGGTCTTTAAAATAACTTTCCTGTAGGCTAAGCCATAAGTCATTCAATTCTCAATAGTTAATGTCCTACATAAACTTATTCTGTCTTGTACTTTTAATTAATTTCTTTTTTCAATGTCTTCATCTTTAAAGGATTTTTGGTCTTGGCTTCAATTTCTTGGCCGCAAATAGGCCTTTCTCCTTTTCCCCACACGGCAGACTGGGTCACGCCAAACTGTCGCTGAATCCAAGACGTCTGTGTCTAAAATACATCTCCCTTTCTCTCATTTTGCATAGTCGACTGCTCTTGTTTTTGTGGCGATTAATTGTTTTCTTGCTAATTAAGGTTTTGTTTTTAAAGCAGAAACAATGGTCTTTTTTTCAATGTAAAGTATAGGCTTGAACGGCAAGTTCCTGCAACCGGTATGCCTATTGTTGTTATTCATATTTTAAAGAGGCACGTGTGTTAATAAAAAATAAGCATATGTGTGATTTTTATTTAATAATGTTAAAGAAAATTAAAAGTGTGTTTGCAGTCCTGTGCCAAGGCTGCTTGGAGAAGCGCTTCGGCGTCGCGCGGCCTAGTCAGCGCACTCATTCCGTCGTACGCATTCAAATCTATAGCTACAATATTTTCCTCTTTTACTCTGTTTATACAAATTTTAAACTGTAAACTATATGTTTATTTTATTTTTATTTTATTTATTTATCTATTTTTATCTTCTACAGCCGTCAATTCAATTGCGCAGTCTGCGAAAAGGGACTGGTGGAGATCCAGTGAAGAGTAAACATTTGGGTCAGTGGCAAATAAGGTCCTAGATTAAAGCAAATACATCTTTTATAAATGTACTTTAAAACACATGGCAATTTCTTTATTTTTTATTCATTTGGAAAAAATATTTTTTAAGGTACAAAAGGTAACTCAGTTCTTAACCTGACCATTCATCAAAAGGTCCAAATATTTGATGATTTATTTACATATATATATATATTTTTATATGTCCTTTTTTATGGCTCTGTTGTCTACCTACACCACTGACTCTGATTTGGCAGACAGCAGTGATTAAATATTAATGCTTTAAAACATAAATGCATAGTTGCAAATTTTCAATAAGGTAGACTATATATAATGACAAATTTGGAAAACATAGTTTCTGCTTTTAGCCTCAGAAAAGAAATCAATATGACTTTCAGAAACGCATCATATAGTCTAATTTTAAGTCATTTTTGGTAGCATTTACATATCAAATGTTTTTTTTTGTTTTTTTCTTAGTTTGTAAAGTTATTTGTGTCCGGAATTTGTATCATTCGCAGTTATTCGGTGTAAAGGTTTTTCTTTTTAATTGTAACAAAGTGTCTCAGACGCTTTAAGTAGGGAGCGCATGTGAAGCAATAAAGGCCACGGCTTACGGGTAAAACCCCAAACCTTTATCGCACTGATTTGCAGCGTCCTCGTCTTAAATCCTTCAGCCCGTGTTGGCACTAGCTCGACTGTGATTTTGATTGCGGCGATAAAAGATCCTACAAACCTGCAATCGCGCCACGTAGTGCGTGTGTTAAAAGGAATCCCTCCTTTGTCTCTTGTGGCTTTAGATGCGATTCAGATTGCAGGCTGGATAAATCTTGCGGCAGGCCACGTTTACGCGGAGTGAAAACTTGGGTGAGGTTCGGCGGTTTATGAGACGTTTATGTGCCTTCAGAGAAGATGGAGACAAGGGGAGAGAGGGAGGGCGCGAGGTGTCTGCGCAGCCGATGGATTCCTCTCCGCCAGCGCGGATGTTCTCGATCCCCCACTCACTAACTCTGTCCGGAGGTTTGTTTAGTCGTCTGTCTTATTTAATTACGGTTAATTATTAAAATAAACGAGGACGCATACGGCGCGGCAACAAATGTAAACAATAACTCATGAATTATTAACGTTGATAAAAGGTTTTCTGGAATGGACCGAACAGGTGGGGAATCTCAAGCTTACTACGTAATGGAAGTTCAGCATGTGTTGCCAAATGTGCCGCGGTGCAAAATGTCGATTGGGGAGTCTAAAGGCCTCAGTAAGGGCCTTGCACGTGTCTCAGGACAAGTGCTTAACATTAATAATGTATTTTGAATTTTTATTGTTTAGAAAGGGTGCCATCTCAGATTTTAGGACAGAGCAGGTTAGCCAAATCTAATAGTATTTCCTAAAGTTTAGCAAGTGCAAAAAACAGTGTATTTTTTAAAATTTTAAAAATATTTATTTGTTTTATTTTATGGATATCTTCGACAGCATAATTTTCATTTTCAGTGCATCCTTTCTCAGAATAATATGAAACAGTGACTCATTCTAACACTAATGTGGGTTAAATGGAGCAATTTCTATATTGCACTGTTAACAGACCAACATCAATTTCCAATGCATCTTTCTGTGTTGGTTTCATAAATCAATTGGTCTTGTTTACTGGACACAGTTAAGCAGCACTCACTGCTTGTGCAATTTGAACAGAGTATCGTTCTTACATTTGGTTTCAGATAAGCCTTGTGTGATTCACCTGGACTGAAGTGCTGCTTTTGGCAGGCCTCGCACTTCACTCTTGATAGATATTGCAGCTTTCCTAAACATAACAGAGCAATTTAACGATAATGACAAATGCCGCTTTCCTGCCCTGTCTTCCTATTAAATTCCTCTTCCAATAAGGGTCTTTTTGGGACATGTCTCTGAGGGAGGAAGACATTGAATCAGACATGCACATTAACTACTCTTTCCTCCAGTTGTCTTGCTCAGCGTGGCAGGGAAGTAGGTGAAACGGCAGGCTTTAACTGGGAGAAAGTGTGTGGGAATTGCAAAATATACTTTTAGGAGAGAACAGGTTGGGACCAATGCAGCCGCCCTGGGGAATGCCATTCGATCTCAAACACAGGTCATCTCTATAATAATAAAAAAAAAAAATTGCTATGTTTAAAAAAACAACAAAGTCTAGCTATAAAGTGTCATACTCAATAAAACGCATGACTGTAAATGCTTACATGTCCCTAGGCTGTTGCCCTAAAGTGCTTGCCCTTCACCTGAGCGTGTTTTTGATTACGCTGCAGCAAATAAATCAGCAGACATACTGATCGAGTCACATCATGAAACCAAAGCATCTGCACGAACGTTAAGAGTTACCGGGGCTCTGTTCAGGTGTCTAGTTTCTATCAGAGGACAGTGCAAATTGTTAATAGCTTCAGATTCCTCATGCATGAATCATTTTATAAAGGTGCAACGGCGTTCCTCCCTCGCAGCCCAGCATGACCCTGAACTGTTTGGTGTTCTTATATTTATGATCCTGGCAGACGCCGTCTTACCAAAGCGTCTTAGAAAATACATGTTCTGTGTTTAAGCTGGCAGCTAAAGATGCAGCTCAAGTGCTAGGATGAAACCTCAGGTTCTAGAAAGAACAAACATGTCTGCTGTTATAGCAGAAGTCTTACATTCTTAAAAATAAAGATTCTTTATTGGAATCTATGGTTCCATATTTTAAGACCCATGGAACCACTGAAGGTTCTTTAGATAATTCACTCCCGTTTAGATAGTTCTTTGGAATGTTTGATACTACTAGATCTACCATCTTCCTTCTCTCATTTTCAAACTTTCTTAAATCTCCATCATTCATCTCTTCTTAACCGTGCATTTTACTTCTGCAGTCATCGTAGAGAACGGCGTCACATACTGTATGCGCACACAAAGCCCATTTTACTCAATATGTTCTCATAATCACTTCACTTAGCACAACTGGGGTCTTTCACAGCGGTGAGCACACTCTTGAATTTGTCTCCTCTCTTTTTGCTCATTTAAAGAGAACTGGCATTCTGGCCCAACGCTGTTGTAATACGCTAAAGCTGTGTGTCTTTCCTTGGCCAGAAATAACCAACTTCCACTGAAAGGTCATGGTCAAATTGAGGCCAGCACAAGCATATGGTTTTTGGCTTTTATGCTGGGTCAAGCCTTTTCTTTACTGTTCATAATTTAACTTTAGGGTGAAGGACCTCAGGGTGCGTAAACATGTCTTAAATCAGGGCTATAAAAAAATTGGCTTTCGTACATACAGTAGAATGAATAAAGGCACTAATATTTAATTTAATTTTTTCTTTCTTTTAATTAACAATTTTTCCCCCTACTATTGTGTACATGCATTGATTTTATTCATATTTTCACTCTTATTTACTCTATTGTATTCTATTGAGGCTTGGAGGAGACAAATATTTGTATCACAGTGTGAGTCTTCAGGATAGCAACTAACCACGAATTGAGAAAGAAAACTCCAAGAGCTGCAGAAGGGGTTTTTAAAGGGCTTTCAGATGACGGTGTGTGTGAGTGTGTTTGATGAGCCTGTGGCTCTCAGTGTAGGTGATAAATGGAGGGTTTAGAGCAAGTGTTTATAGTAGCACAGTAGCTGAAGAGGCCTGCTGTAGTGATGGGCCTCAGACACTCAAGGTCGATTATTTCTGTCCTGCAGGCTGTGTGTGTGTGTGTTTGAGACGGGTGTATTCAGTAGGCTCACAGTCAGTAGGCATCTATGATGACGCAGCTCTGCCACTCTTGTTGTATTTTGAGTAGCGGTCTATGCTGTAAACTGTATTGAGTATGCAGATGCTAATAAAGTAGCTTTTTTGTTTGTAACATTGTGCTTCTGCGAAACTTGCGTTGACGCAAATTCCTTGCACCGTTGCCGTGGCTTTCGGTTGCTCCACTTATTGTTGTTTGGCCTTTGGAATGGATCATGTGGAGCAGTGTGCTGGTGCTGCACCACAGGCAGGAGAAAACCTGACAACAAACCTTAACATTAAAATACATTAGGAAGATAGACTGAGGAAAAGAGTAGGAAAAAGGAATAGGCTTGCTTGACAGCAGATGTTTTTAGGAACTATGCAGCATAACTCTCAATGCACAGATCTTCCCAAAGCCGTGCAGAATTTTGCATTACTTTGCTATGAGCACTGAGCTGTGATACCCATGAGTGCTGTGATCTTGGGAAAAATAGAGCAATTAGTCTTTTCTGTCGTTTATGCAAACATTCCAATGGAGCGACTGTTGAATGTACACAGATGCTCCGGGCTCTTGCCATTTGTGAAGGTACAGTAGGCACTCGTATATGTGCTATCGCAAGATTGATTATGAAGTGATTACAGTCTGGCAATCCATAGTCAACAACAATATTGTCTTGTTTGTATTCACAGATACTCGCTTTATTCATGTCTGGCCATTGGAAATTTTGGATAAAATGTATGGCTAATCTAGTGAGCTCCCTTGCTGTTTGCTACCTACTTAGGCAGCTGCCTTCTAAGACAGCAGGCTAACTTCATACAAACTTTGTGTTTCCAGTAGCATTAAGTAGTAGTGTTAAGAAAATAATATATATATATATATATATATTAGTGCTGGGCAATGATTAATCGCGATTAATCGCATCCAAAATAAAATTTTTTCTTTACATAATATATTTGTATATACTGTGTATATTTATTAAGTATATATAAATACAAACACATGCATGTATA
>JAUCMS010000001.1:21131970-21152578 GCA_032357445.1 Enteromius radiatus
CTACTGTGTGTGTGTGCACTTGGATGGGTTAAATGCAGAGCACAAATTCTGAGTATGGGCCACCATACTTGGCCACATGTTATGTCCTTTCCTTTCCGAAATGCACTTGCATTTGCTGAAAACTTTACACTCGGTTCAACATATTTGAACATTTCATTAAGTGATATCTGTCAGATTATATAATGAATATTATATACCTACTATCTGTAGCATAAACTAACATGTACATGTAGTTTAAGATGCACAAAATAAAGTAAAATAACTGTTTTTGTGTAATTCCGCGTTGCCCTTTTAAGAGCTGTTTTGGGTCCGCACGTGCTTTCCATATATGGAGGCTCGAAGACAAACAGCAGCGCGTTTGACCGACAGTAACCTCGCGCATCGCTATAAAAGCTTGGAGGAGAGGAAAAAGGTCCGTCCATAAGAGCACAAAGCACCACAAGTAAAATATCGCTTTGAGAGAGTTAGAACAGCTGTTTTTCTCTCTTCTCAAAAGGAATTACAGTTCATGTGAGGAATATATAAGAGCACGAAATAACGGTGAGTAATCTTGAGTTTTTTTCTTCTGAGCAGTGATCTACGTGCCCAGTTTAATTTTACACTAATATACATGTGTATTATTTTGCATAAACCTACTAATTCTGCCATCAGAAACACGCTGTTGTTGTTTTTCCACAAATTACGCGAGCGACGCAGTTGTGTTTTTTTTTTTTTTTTGTATTGTAAACACCTCGCGAGTTGCGATGCTCTGAAAGCTTCGTGGCAGTCTCTTATGTTGTAATCTGATTAGATAAGTACATTAATATTTCAACCTGCCAATTCTTTAATCAGAAACGCGTTGTTGTTGTTTTTTTTCTGCGAAACTTACACGATTATGTATTTTATCGAAAAGAATTGATGAGTTCTGATGTTTTAAATGCTTCGTGGCATATATGTATGTTGAAAAGTTGTGTATTATTGACTGTCATTGTCATTCGTACTCTACTGAGAAAATGACAACTTAAAATACAGACGAACAAAGAAGACTGCAAGTGCTGCGTGTCTCTTCAGCATCTGTTCGCAACCGAGTCTGCGCGAGATGACCGAGAGTAACCTCTCCTATGCGGAACAATGAAAAACACGCTGAGCTCTCCAACTCTTTTGCATCTTTAAAATATCGCGATTGCGAACACGTTTGAGGGTTAAAACAAAAGCTTGGGTCTATAGGTCTGTGTATGAATCGGTGTCATTTCGATTTTTGTTCTAGAATTCGTGGTAGAGATTGTGTATAGTAAACAAATGTATGGGGGGGCTCTTCTTACGTCATGTCTTGTTTGGACAGATTTTAAGTCAGTCGTGATGAGCGGGTTTATGTTTCGTTATTTAAGTGCAAAGTAAACTAAACAAATGATCTTTTGTGATGTAGGCTATATGTGCTAGAAATGATCGAGTAGAGTACGACGCGAGATGATGAAGAAAATGGTAAACAAGACGAAAAATAAGAAAATGAACGCGTCCGCTAGGGACGCTCTTTATGATGTTATGTATGAAAAACAAAAGCATAAAAATATGATCCCCAAGCAGACTGCCATATGTGCTCAAACTGTATAAAAATGACAGAAGAATGAATGATACAGGTCTTTGAACAGAGACTATAAATGGTTCAGGTATGAATCGTTGAGTGACAAATTAATAAAAGGAGAAATATTTTGTAGTTCAAAACACACTCAACAAGTTCTTAGAAAGTGTCAGGTTGCATTTTTTTTTTTTTTAATATTCTTCTTGCTGCATTGCAACAAAATTGCTTTCTGGATGTTTTGGTTGGTGGGTATCATTAAGTCAATACCATAAACAGTATATTATAGTATTTTTGCATAACTTCATTGATGCAGTCCACTTAATATAACCGTGACTCATACATTTAGTTAAGAAGGATAACCATTCAGATTAATTTGAAAATGCATTACTAGACAATTTAATCAAAACACAAGCATATGATGAAATGATATTTTATGATTCAGTTCATTATGCATTGTACCAACCCACATGCTGACATTGTGCACCCTTTCCACTCACTCATTGTGGTCTCCTATACAAGATAAGACGAATGACTTGAAGATGCTATATCAATGCCAAAATATTATGTTTAAATATTAGTTTACCTTGCTAAGATTGTAGATGAATCAGTTTTCTCTGTAAGCTATCGTTCTGTAGTCATAGTTAGCACACAATTTAACTTTCTGCCTTAATTATACAAAATACAACCGGCTGAAATGTTAACGGGAAATTCTTACAATCTTTTGGATGTGTACTCATCCAAATGTCTTGTTTACTTTATTGCATCACTGTTTAGTATAAAGTCCCTTCTGGATAAACGTGGCATGAGATACTGTACCGCTATTTGACCAACTGACTGACTGATCAAAACGAGCTTGCCATCTTTAGCTTCATCTCTATTGTTTGCTTCTTATTGTCTTACTAGTTGCAGAGAGGAGGCACGGACAGTTTGGATCCGTGGCAAGATGGCTGTCTCCACTCAGTTGGGTTTGCTGTTGTGGAAGAACTTCACGTACCGACGGAGACAGACTGTAAGTTAATACGGCATGCCTTGAGCAATTATATACCAATAAAAATAGCAATATAAATAAATAAAGTTTCATATGCAGCAAAACGAATGCCTTTTAAAAACATATGGAGTCCCCAGGCTGCTTTTTTATTTGTTTGGTGACATCTGTGAGGTTCTGGGGGTCACCAACAGACACCGTGTTATACAAATGACCCCCCCCCCCCCCGTATATATAACGCAATGAATAAATACATACATAAAAAGACTAACTACTCAGGATTTGTGATCATTCAGCATGTTTTATTGTGAAGTGACTTTTAAGATGTAGTTATTACTTGTACTTATCATGCAAAAGTATAGCAAAACGTCTTATCAGCCTTTGCTTAAAGAAATAATGTCCTGTAAGTGAACATACTTCAAAAAGCTGATTAAATGATGATGACAGCGTACATGCACTTGGCATTGAGCGTATGAACAGGAGGTTCAGCAAATGAACAAGATTGTCAACAGGAAAGCCATCAACCGTCGTGATAAACTGGATTTTCTGGACTTCGCTAGATTGGTTTCTTCAGGATGTGTTGTGCTGCTGAAAGTTCATAACTGAATGTGAACAAATGCGTAAATAATATCACACTATTGTGTCTTTTTTTTCCAGATTCAGCTGCTGATCGAAATCATATGGCCACTCTTTATCTTTTTCATCTTGATATCTGTCAGACTGCACTATCCTCCATATGAGCAACATGAATGTAAGTGGCTAAGATGGTTTTCCCCAAAACACAACCACAAAATGCATGCAAATGAGACTTGAGCTGAGTTTAGATAGTGTCTTTCTTGCCCAAGAGTTCAATATTAATCTGATTAAATTAGATTAATAAAACTAAACTAAATATAAAAAATATATATAAAATATAACTGCTTTTGCAAAGGTTTGCATTGAAACGATTGTGAATGCATTTTATTTAACCTCTTGTGTCACCATATCTTACTTCATTCGAGCGTCAATATTTGCTCCTCTTTGGAAATCGCACAGTTCCCCCGGGGGAGGTCAAGGACAGCAAAACAGCTCCAAGAACAGCGAGAAATTGTATAGATCACAAAATCTCTGAAAGCCAGTTTTCTTGCAGTTTCTTGCTCCTGTACTTTGAGCTGACTTAACCAAATGTGAACTAGCCTATTTTTGAGTTAGTTCCATATCAAAAAATGAAAAAGAAAACAATATCACAGTAGATCTGGTTTGCGAAAACATTCACTCTAGAACAAACAGAATCTATATGAAAGAAAGAATTTCATTCAGGGATATGTTTCTAGGAATTGTCATTTTGATGTGTAAAATGTGTGACCTTTGCCTAATTATTCTCCAGATTTAACTGCATTAAATGCATTAGATTGCACATATGATAGCGTCTTGTTAAAGATTTAATATGACATATTTGTTATAAATCTGATTCCCTTTCCAGGCCACTTTCCCAACAAGGCCATGCCCTCTGCGGGGACGTTACCATGGTTGCAGGGCATCATCTGCAATGCCAACAACCCCTGCTTTCGCTACCCCACCCCTGGAGAGACCCCCGGGGTGGTGGGCAACTTCAATGACTCCATGTAAGGATTTCAGGTTTTGGGTCGGCATTGGGTTTTAAGCACTATATATAGAAGTTTTCCTCATATATGTGTCATTGCCGTCTTTTACAGCATCTCTCGACTGTTCATCGATGCCAAGAAAATTCTCCTCTACAGCCAACATGACAAGAGCTTTGAAGGTTTTAAAGGACTCGTTCGGGCCTTGAGAAAACTGCAGAGAAACACTGAAGGTATGTCAACCTTAAAAAAACAATCATTCATAACATTCACTTGGTTTTGTAGCTATATAATACATCTATAAAAATCTGGCATACGCTATAGTTCAAACATTTTGGAATGAAGACTTTTAGGTTCAACAAGGCTGCATTTACTTGGTTAAAATACTGTTAAATCACTAATAATGTGAAATATTATTAACATTTTAAAGGCCTGTTTTCTACTTGAATACATTGTAAAATGTAATTTATTTTTGGCATGTAGTGCTTCATTTTTCAGCATCATTACTCTACTCTTCAGTGTCACATGATTCTTCAGAAATCATTCAGATATGCTGATTTAGAGCTCAATAAACATTTCTTTTTTATTATTAACATTAAAAACCATAACCTACTTGAAAACCATTATATAATGTATCTCTTTTTATTTTTTTTGATGAATATGAAGTTTAAAAGAACAATATTTGTTTGAAAAATATATCTTTTTGGAATGTGAGTCTTTGCAATAAGTACTTTCTTTAAAAGTCTTATTAACCCCAAATCTTTGAACAGTGGTGTGTGTTCATTATATGTTATTTTTTTTTACACTTGATACTTTTAGCGTATGTTGTGCTAAAAATAATAAAAGAATCATTCATACTCTCAGTAATGTGGCATCAGAAGGTCTAGGGATCCCTTCACTTCACTCTTTTTAGAGTCAAATGCATTAAAAGGTCATAAGTTCTTCTCTTGGTTTGAGTAAAGTTTCAGTTTCTAAAGTCACTCTGCTACTGTATAGCACTGTTTACTCTCACATAGGTCTCAGGTTCAGTGTGCAATTAAGTGAAGTTCTTTTCTATTAATCACAGCATTAAATAGAGCTATGGCTAGGATGTTTTAAATGCATTGCTATGCGGCTGACAGGTGCTTGCATTACAGCCCTGCACAAGTCTGTATTATATTATGGTCTGTTGATCCTTTTTGGCTTGTTGTTTGTTAACCTCAAGTATGACCACTTCTAGAACCGATACTTCTCAATACCCTTGCTTATAAATGGACACATTCGTGACCTTTATTTAAACAGACATGTCATCGTAACTGTTGTTGAGAGAGGCTTGTGGGAGTTGCATTTACTTACAGTTGACAGCATTTAATTAATGCCCCCTGAGGAGCTTCTGTTTGCACCTGGGGCTTGAGGAATAGGATGCTGGCTTTGTCCGCCGTGGATTAGAAAGCCTCAAGAGTCACAATGCTGAAACATGATCATTTCATGCCTCAGTAATATGTTTGAAGAAGGTGGACTTGAAGTGATGCTTAAACTTTAAAAAAATAAAGGTTATTTTTTGCTATCTATGGTTGCATGAATAACCTTTAACATCAGCGGAAAGTTTGCATTCCACAAAAGATCCTTTATAGCACAGAAAAGGTTTTTTAGATTATTAATAGCTCTTTTAAGAACTGAAATGTTCTTATATTGCATTGCTGCAAAAAAATGGGAACATTTAAGGGTGTATAGCAAATGAGATGTCTTTGATATCCTGATCGTTTCTTCTAGAAGAATAATGCATTCAGTGGAGATTTGATCTGACTCTGATCTTAAAATCTGTCAGATTTGTCTTCTGAGGAAAAATGTTAGTAATCCTACATGCCTCAATGAGTTTTAAATGACTCAAATAATCTCAGCTATATTTTGAGCTTTTATTTTATAGCCCTACTCTTTTTATTGGCAACTATGTTGGGTTCCATGTAGCATTTGTAACATCCATGGAACCTATTGATTCTATATAGTGGAAACGTTTTTTTAAATGTTCTTCAGGATTCTTTTAAGAAGGTTCTTTTATGGAATCTCTGTAAAAACCTTGTTTGGAAGCTCTTCTGTACTCCTCGCTCCCCGAAATCTTGCATAGCTCATTTCCCAAAAACTGAATGATTAAAGTACAATAGGAGCACTGGTGGTTTCAGAGAAGCGAATGCAATGACCTGAAGTAACCCCAGAGGAAAGAGACTGACTCAAACCAGTTCGTACCGATGACTCTTCTGGAATGTTCTGACTCGCAGCACAATGAGCTCTGTGAGTAACACTGCTGTAGTTGCTTTCTGGCTTTTGTGGTTCCTCCATCCTTTTCCGTGGACATCTTGCGTGATGAACTCAGAATTGAGAACTAAATGACCAATTCTCTCATGACTTTAGCAGAAACGAAACACAGTAGTTCAGCAGCATTACCTCACTCGCGTTATCATTGAGTTGGGAATTGCAGTAGAGTCATACTCTTCACAATGTTCTGAACGACACCCTCTGTTAAAAATAATATTATTCATGGTGTAACTGTGAATCACTGCTTTATGTAATGAATTCAATTAAAAAGAGCAACCTGACCTGTCTTATTCAGCATTATTCTGACATGATGCTATCTACTTAAGTATAAACATTAGTATAGAAGTACATGATAAGTTATAATAAGTATAATAATAGCTTATGTGTATATATATATATAGTAACTTACAACTTATATAATTATTTATTTATATTATAAGTTATATATTATATAATATTTATTATAATTAGTGATCATGATTAATCACATCCAGAAAAAGGTTTTTGTTTACATGTTTTTATTTATTATGTATATATAAATACACAAACATACATTTGATATATATATATATATATATATATATAAACATAGCATATTTTTCATAAATATATACATGCATGTATTCTGTTTATATATACATAATAAATATACACACTTACATATTATGTAAACAAAAAACATATTTTGGTTATGATTAATCGTGATTATTTGTTTGAGAGTAGTAATTATAATATTAACATTATTATTTATGTAATGTTTATTTATTTGTCAGCATGATTCTGATATGATGTTATCAAACTCATATATTTAAATTTGTAGTTATATGCACAATTTACATAATATATTTAAATAAATGTTTGTATTTCTGGTAGTAGCATTATTGTATTTTTATATTTATATTGTATTATATATATTATATATGTTTAAAAACAAATATATATATATATATATATATATATATATATTTACACACTATAGTAGTTTTTTTAATTAATGTGTATTTATATTATTAGAAAAACAACATGAATAGGCCTATTATTTATAATAATAAGTCTTTTTTTCTCTCCTAGGGTTCAAGCTGAAGGACTTCCTCCGTGATGATGAAACGTTGTCTGAGTTTCTTGAGAAAAACGCTACCCTGCCCAAGCATGCTGTGAGACAGATAGTGGAGGCTAACGTCAACTTGGAGAAGGTAAATGAACAGCTCAACACAAGCTGTTTAAAACTCCTTGAATGACCAACTCATCAGACACTTTCACAAATGTATGTTGTTTGCGCTCCTGGTGTTGTTTTTTACTTACCTTTACACATGTACACACAGTGCTTAAAATATTTCACACACCGTCTGGTGTAGTCATCAAATTGCAGCCTGTCATCTATCTTGGGGCCGTTATATAACACGCTGGTTTATGCAGATATGAAGTGATCTGTTTTTCAAAGCCCTGTGCATGCGTCCATACACTCTCACATGCGGATGACCTTGGTGCGTTGGGACACGAGATCACGGGCAGATGCTGTGGATGATGGATGTCCTGCACAGCTGTACACGTGCTGCAGTGCTCTAGAGGGTGGAGGGGTCACATGACTTGCCCTGCAGAACCACAAACACAGGACAATTCCTGGAAAACTGACCTGGGCCGAGCGATTCCCAGCACCTCCGACAGATTCACCGCAAGATACAGCTCTGATAACACCATACTTCCTTTTGTTGAAAATAGGCATATGTCTAAAAATAGATCGCTTCTTTATATTACCCAGCTAAAACCAAAAGCAGTGACATTTAAAATGCATCAGATTCATTGCATTAGAAACATTCCGCAGACATATGGCAACAGGAAAGAGTACAATATTTTTGCATGCGTTTTCCATATTATATAAGAATTTATAATTTTACTAATGTGCAAAAACACATTCAGTTGATCAACAATACAGATGATGCCCCTTCAACATTGATATTAATGAGAACTGTTTCTGGAGCAGCAAATCAACCTGTTAGAATAATTTCTAATGATGCTGAAAATACAGCTTTACATCATTTATTGAGTTTTACAATATATTCACATAGAAACACTATTTTAAATTGCAGCTTTGCTTTTTTTGCGTTTTTGAACCGTGGATCTTAACCAAGATCTTAAGTCATATATTTAGTGTTTCCCAAGTTAGCCTTAAGACATAATCTCAGAACATCATGTTCTTAATAACTGAATGGTGGATTGTCTAAGTGAAGGAGCTGATAGAGAGTCATGATCTTAAAAAGACTTCTTTTTCTGCACAGGCTGTGTTTTAGTCTGTCTGTCGGGCAAAGGCTGTCCATTGCCTCTTTCACAAAAGAAAGAGCGTGTAATTAAGTGATTGCTACGTGTTCTTTCTTACACTTATTTGCACCCATTCTCTTTGAGAGTCTTGCAAATGTGACTGACTTGTGTGTAACAATGACATTTACAGCCCAAATGATTGGCTTAAATAGTGCCCATGAAGCAAAGATGGCAGCTTCCAGGTTGTGTATTTTCTTAGCTTGTTTAGTTGATTTCCACTGCTATTTGTGATCCACAGGTGCTTATTAAAGGCTTCGGTGTTCATCTCAGAGACCTGTGCAATACCACATCTCTGGAGGATTTCGTGACTATAGCCGATAAGAACGTGTCTCAGCTGACGCAAAACATCATCTGTCAGTCGTCTGCTGAATGGCTGAACAACGCAGAGAGCCACTTCCTGTCCAACCTGGACTTCCTGAAGCCAATACGGGTAAGCAAAAACAGCTGTTACATAATAAACCCCTTTCATAGGACATTATTAACCAGCATCACAAGAACTATCACAGTGCCCTTGTTAATGATTGCAAAGATGAGTTTTATTTCCTGTATATTTCGCATAGACGTTGCTTACTGAACTATAATAATGCAATAAACTCTACAATAAACAAAGGATTCAACCAGTTCTGTAAACCAATTACACACATACTAGGACAAGTGTATATCTTTTTATTTTAGACCCAGTGAACTCTTCGAGCCAAACAGTGTAACATTGTGGTCACTTTTACATAATGTGTTAGTGCCAATCAGAAGCATTATTTCAGCATGTTTGTGCATGAAAAGGGAACGGCGATGGCCATCAGCCAGGAGCCTTCATATATTGATGTCTTTGTGTATGTTCACTTTAGACTCAATGTTTTCTTTGTCTTTGAATAATGAGATTTCAAGATGCCAGGTCACTGCTATCTTTGCGCAGCGATTTAGTTATGAAAGCGACAGGACAATGAGGGCTTTGACATTTTTTCCCTAAATTACAATGTTATAGTCCACTCCGGAGTTAGTGTATGTGGCTTGCATGCATTTACATTGCCTAAAAAAATGCAATTGTGTGAGTTTTTTTATATTTTTACAGAAAAAGTACAAATGTTATAGTAAAAACCTGTTAACTGGTTTAATTGTACGTTGCCTTGCAGTCAAAAAAGTCATTATGATGCTTTTCATTGACCACTTGTATTATTTTGATGGTTATGAGGACATATAGTCACATAAAGTAACTTAGTGAAACAAATAAAAATAATAAAATGTACTTTCCTGCTAAGGATACTACAAATGCATTTTCATATTTTAATCAACATACCCTGCAGTTAGTAAACTTAACGTATAATTAAAGTCTGCCAAACTGGAACAACTAATTTTGTACTCAATGCACTTTAAATGTGCAGAATTATTTATGAAGAAATACTAAGAAATGTGCAAGCAGTTCTTCAAATAAAGTTGAAATATAATTTTTAAATCAGTAATCTCGATGTGTGTTTGAACTATAGATTTGAATTTCTTTTTACTGTATTAACATTATATTACTTAATTAAATATATGTCTATAAATTGTATTTTTGTCACAGTCTTTCTACAGTGGATATCTGGCAACCACAGTTGCTATTTTTGCAGTAAATTTCACATACTATTATATCATTAGCATGGGATAATTTTGGCAGTAAAATGATTACTTTGATTGGCTAATAATGTCTTTTTTATGTTTTGGTTGTGCAGAAAGATGTCAAGTCTGACCCGAAGATTATCCAAGATGTGTCTATAGCAACAGACAGTCTGCTGGAGAGTTTGGGAGCATTAACGGTGGAGGTAAGAGCCCCCTGTAAATATCTCTCATCCTGCTTTTAGGGACTGAACTGGACACCGGAGTCAAGTGTTTAATTCCCACCCCCAGCCTCCCTAATGCCCTTATCCCATATTAGACTGGTGGATCTGGCTTAGTCAGAAAAATCGGATTAAAAACAAGTTTGAAATATTGATTAAATATCTTGTTATAACGTCTAGTTATAATTAATGTATGTTTAAATGGTAATTATGATTATATTACTGTTTGCTGATGTGTAAAGTTGCATTATGCCACTCCTGAAAAATTTGAATGTTTTGAGCTTTAGGGCTAATGACTCATTAAGGTTTTTGATTTGCCCCAACATTCTTTAACGATGGTTCCGCAAAGAACTTTTAAAATCCGTGGAATCTTTTCATTCCAAGAAATTGTAGAAAAAGGTTCTATAGATTATTTGAAGGTTCTTTTAAAAATGTTTTTAACTGTAGGCAGCCAAAACGGTCCTTTTACACCATCACTGCGGTGAAACCTCCCTTTGGCCTATCAGTACATAACAAGAAACGTGTTTTGCTTAAGGAGGCAGAAAGATCTGTTAATAAACAGCTATTTCGGTTAGCATCCCACACGTCGCTGTCGCTTGGAAAAAACCACAGAGCTGACGCTTGACATTTCAGCTGTGCACTCACATGTGTTTGGTGTCCAGTGTTTAGAAACCAAACCTGAGCGATAAATGAGTTAGCAGCAGTAGTTTGGCGTTTTTCCCACCAGTCCTGGGTAAAAGCGCAGAGCCCGGTGAATGTGAAGTAACTTGCTCTTATGGCTCTTTTCCACTTAGCGTTACAGTTGGGTACAGTACGGTACAGTACGGTACAATTAGAAGTGAAACAGGGACACTTACTGTTTCCACATCATCTCATAGGTCATGTGTTGATGGGGAATCTCTTCCCAGTTTTATCGCTTGAAAACGAAACAGAAATCGCATTATTTCCTCTTTGTTCTCACACCAGCAATGCAGACACGCAAGCTGAACTCCAGTAACCCTCGCTAAAGCCAGCGGCAGAGAGGTTACTCCAGGTCGTGCTTTATTTCTTCAGTTACTCGGCCGTGTTTGCATGACTGTCTGGCCTCCTGGGCTTCCTCAGACACCTCATGATAGCTTACAAGACGACAGCTATAACAACAGATCTCTTCTATGACTAGCAATCACAGATGACAGAGGAATCCTTTCCTAATGAGACCCCTGGATGATGTGGGCGAACTGATCTCATTCTTCCAGTAAAAATGCACATTAGCTTTTCAGAATTAAAGGACGGTGCTGTTTTAGTACTGTTTACTGTTATTATTAATATTTATTTTATTAATATTTGGTATTTGTTTTTTATATTTATTTCTATTTTAGTTAAAGTTTTTTATTAGTTTTTTTTATCATTTTTGTTTTATTTTAGTTCTTTTAGTAAAACATTTAAAAATATATTTCAGTTAACATTTAATTTATCTCAAATAAATATTAATAAATATAATGTAAATATTAGTGCTGCCAAACGAATAATTGCGATTAATCACATCCAAAATAAAAGTTTGTGTTTACATAATAAAATACTGTGTAAACACATGCGTTTAAATATTTAAAAAAAAATATGTCATGTTTATATGTTAAATATATTTATAAATTATAAAAATATGAATATATAAATGCATAAACATAAATATTTTCAAAATACATAATGTATATGAGTGTATTTCTTTATACATAATACATATAAACAATACAATATACAAATACATAATACATAATAAATATATTATAATTATAATAACTACTTTTTTAATGATGATCTGCACGTTATTCCTATTGGCTGAGTTCATTCTCTGTTGAAGTTAAAGGACAATTGTGGATAAGCAAATTAACCCGCTAGTAAAAGTCTTTAAAGGTTTGCTTCTCAGATTTGATTTTGAGAATTGCACATGACAAAAGTGTTTACAGCCCTGTGAATCATATTGACTCATCTTTTGCAAACCTGACCGGCTGTAACCCGTTCACGCAAACGCTTATGTAACACCATGTAAAGCCATCTCATATGCTGAAAACGCTCTCATTATCATCATGCCATCATTCTCTCTTTTTCAGCACGCATCCATTAATTTGATGGAAATGTCAGAAAGTAGGTTATCTTCTGTGCTCTTGAGGTCTCTTTCGGTTTCATCAGGGGAATGACCGATAATAACCTGGTCCTCAGCAGGCATGTCTCAGCAGCGCCTCTGTTCTTGCTGTCGGGCAAAACCCACAAGATACAGTTTTCATAAACTCCCTTTCATTCCTCTTCACGCTCCGGATTACCCTGAAGACATTTACATTCATCATCTATTTTTATACTTCTTTCAGCACGTAAACATAATTAAGCATCATTATTTACTTAACCTCACCTCCAAACCTGTGTAGGCCGTTTTGACCAATTAGAATGCAAAATGAGACTTTAGATTACGTTAAAAATAATGATAAAAACATCATTACCGCAGTCCATGTGATGAACTGATACAAATGTAAATCGTTTTCAGTAAAAAAAGTGAATGCATACGCTAAGACTATCAACTCACACAAAAAGCACAAAGCAGTTGCATGGCTTTAGAAATCGTGAAATATCTCTTTTTGTGTTTTGTTTTGTTTTGTGTGGAAAGACAATTAGGTTCTGGGAAACAACATATCTCTGTAAAAAAATATATATATTTAATGATATTTAATGAAAAAAAAAAAAGCCAAAAATTTATAATTTTATTCATAATATTTAAAAAAAAAATCTATTTCAAATAAATGCTGAACTTTCTGTTTATCAAAGAAACCTGGGGGAATAAATCCACAAAAAGCAGCACAAGTGTTTTCAACATTGATGATAATAATAATAGTTTATTTCAGAATTAAATGAGCATTTTAGACTGATTTCTATAGGATCATGTGACACTTAAAACTGTAGTAACAATGCTGAAAATTCAGCTTTAATCACAGCAATAAATTATTTTTTAAAATATTCAAATAGAAAACAGTTATTTTAAAATGTAATAATATTTTACAATATTACAGTTTTTACTGTATTTTTTATTGAAGAAATGCAGCCGAAGCAGAAGAGACTTTTTCAAAAACATAAAAAAAAATTTCAATGACTGACTTTTAAATGGTTGATTATAGTGCTGTCAAATAATTAAAATAAAAGTTTGCATAATATATATGTGTGTACTGTGTATAGTTATTATAAATTTCACACACGTACAATATATATATATATATATATATAGAGAGAGAGAGAGAGAGAGAGAGAAATATTTACATGTATTTTCATATTATTTATATTATATATAAATATATTTAAAATATAAACATAACTAATTTTTCTTAAATGTATACATGCATGTGCTGTGCATCTGCATAAATATATATATAAATATACACATATATTATGTAAACAAAAACTTTTATTTCTTCCGTTTTTGTTTGACAGCACTAGTTGTTTATATAAAGTCTTCTACTGAAATTTAAAGTTTTAAATTGTTGACTCTGTCTCTCTCTGTTTCTCAGCTTGCGAGTATGAAGAGCTGGCGGGACATGCGCAACGAGATCCTTTACCTTACGGGCAACAGCACACAGTCCCCAAACCACATGTATCAGGCTGTGTCCCGTATCGTCTGCGGTCACCCGGAGGGCGGAGGCCTGAAGATCAAGTCCCTCAACTGGTACGAGGACAACAACTACAAGGCCCTGTTCGGGAACTACGGCAACGACAGCGACAGCGAGCCCGCCTCCGTTTACGACAACTCCTCCAGTGAGTGAAGCTGTAGTGCTCTGCCAATGTTTCATATTTCACGTACCTGCTAAGTGGCTGAAAAATCCTCTTTTTTTCTGTAGCGCCCTACTGCAACAGCCTGATGAAGGGCCTGGAGTCCAGTCCCATATCCCGCATGATCTGGAGGGCTCTGAAGCCGCTGCTCATGGGCAAGATCCTGTACACCCCAGACACCCCCGCCACCCAGAGGATCATACAAGAGGTCAGGAGAGAAAACAATCACGCTAGGTTTCTAAGCATAAGGTTTCTCTAGTGTCCTAACTGTCTCTGTTTGTCTCAGGTCAATAAGACGTTTCAGGAGTTCGGTGTGCTCAAGGACCTCGGCGGCATGTGGGAAGAAATGAGACCCAAAATCTGGGACTTCATGGAGAACAGTGAGGAGATGGATCTCGTTCGGGTACGTCTCTCTCTCACACACACACACGCAGCTGTCTGAACGCAGATGACCTTCCTGAAACAAAAGACACTGTTCCTGTTAGTCACCTCCGAGCACATGACTGCTGCCCGCAGCTCCAGCGGTGAGCTCCACGCTGCCACCTTTTGGACAAAAGCTGTACTGCGTTTTAACCTCACTACTGAACTCACATGCTTCACAACGTGTGGCGCTCTGCTCGACCCACATTTATTACTGGAGATCTTCCCATCCTTGCAGAATACTGAGGACCTATTTTTGGCTAAGCTATGAAAAAGCGTGCTGTGTTAGGTGTTTTGTTGTCATAGGTACAAAATGCATAACTCGCTGTCACATTTGCTATGTGCATGACTTTCATGCAAGGTCATGCAGAAAAAATAAGCAAGCGAACAAATACAAATTAGATTAAAACAAAAAAAAATTTGGATTCATTTTTATTGAAGTGTTATTAATTTAATTGCACTAATTTACAGGACAGTACAGTGATGAAATGCTTTATAAAATAGAATATAATAAAACTTTATAGAAAAAAGCTGAAATTGTAAAAAATATTTAAAATATATTTATGTTATTGCCTTTTCACAGAATTAAAGTATGTGTAAAAGTGTCTGATAAAAATGTTTTCAAAGTATGAAAAAATAGTAATATTTTTACATTTACTGATGCATTAATTTATGGTACTATAAATATTTATAGTAATATAATATACTATGGTAAAATAAATATTTGAATAAATAATATATTTAACAGTACAATGATTAATAGGGAAAAAATTTTATAATTTGACTTAATAAATATTTTCCAAATAATATTTTAGACATCTTTATAATATTACTTTTCAAAGTGTTAAGTATAAATGTGCAAAAAAAGATTTTTTTTAATTATATCATAGTTTAAAAATATAATTTATTAAGGTAATTTCACAGATAAAGCAATGCAAATATAAAATGTATATATATATATATATATATATATATAAAAATAATAATAAAAAATAAGAATTATTATTATTTTATAATAAGAATTATTATTATATATATTTAATTTAATTTAATTACATTTTGTATTTATTATTATTTTTTTATTTTATATCTTTTTAAAAGTATTTTTCCCCAGTATAAAGTATATGCACAAAAATAAAAAAAAATGCATTAGTATAATAAATAAAATAGCATTATAGTATTTTTTTTTTTTGTCTACGTTTATTGATGCACTAGTTTATATGAGCAGTAGCCATGTATCTTCTGCAGCTACATTAGCTATGTAATATTTGAATAATTAATTGAACGCTATTTCTCCTAAACAGACGCTCCTCCAGAACAACGCTAGCGCTCGCTTCTTCAACGCCAAGCTGAACGGCACGGACTGGCGTGTGGAGGACATATCCAGCTTTCTGTCCAAAGCTTCAGAAGACAGGCATCCCCATGCTTCAGCGTACACGTGGCGGGAAGTGTTCAACGAGACGGACCAGGCCATCCTGACCATCTCACGCTTCATGGAGGTGCGTCTGCATTACACAAACACAAAGATCACATCTGACTGGCTCGACTGATAATGCCAGTGATTCTGTTGGCGTCTTATGACCTCTGCTAATCAGTTCAACGGATCTAGGTGAACTAAATCTGTGTTTTCAGTTCCACTCTCATTTTTCTGGGTCAGTGTGTCGCTCTGTCAGATAAAGAAACACTTCTCAGTTCTCCACTGAATCACAAATCAATTATGCTGCAAACCACCAAAGCAGGTCAAGCCAGTCCAAAGTCACCCGAACTGACTGATTATTTCATTAGATAATAATGCCCTGTTTTTTTTGCCAGAATTGCATCATTCATTCAGCCTGACCCTGACTTTTTTCTGATAAACTGTTGATTTCCGTTCTCCCCTGAAGTGTGTGAACCTGGACAAGCTTGAGCCGGTGGCTAATGAGGAGCGTTTGGTGAACAAGTCCATGCGGCTGCTGAACAACCAAAAGTTCTGGGCCGGGATAGTGTTTCCTGACATGCAGGCCAACAAGTCCGATCTGCCGCCCAACGTCAACTACAAGATTCGCATGGACATCGATAACGTGGAGCGCACCAACAAGATCAAGGATGGGTAAGAGGCACGCGCTTCTGATCGCGGGGGACAAGAGCAGGGTTTTAAGTCTCTGAGAGCTGATGTGTTGTGTTTGGCTGTAGGTACTGGGACCCCGGTCCCCGAGCGGACCCATTTGAAGACCTGCGGTACGTCTGGGGAGGCTTCTCCTACCTGCAGGACGTGATCGAACACGGCATCATACGAGCTCTGACCGGCAGCAAGGAGAAAACAGGGGTTTACATCCAGCAGATGCCTTATCCCTGCTATGTGGACGACATGTAAGAAACAGCATTCTATCCTTTACACTGAATTTCAAATGAAATCAGAAACTCAGCTTTCATTCACAGTTTCATGCAAAATCAAAAGGGTCTTACAAGGGTTTTCAGTCTCTAAGATGCCACAGGTTCCCAAATAAAATCATCTCCATGCAATCAACCCCCACACTAATATCTTTGAAAGGCGGCTTTATTTATGAATGTATATTTTCAACTTGAAATATACAAAAATTATAAATATGTGTAAAATTTTGTTTTATTTAAATTAGTTTTAGTTTTTCTAATCTAAGTCTAATTAAGTTTGTCTAATCTAGTTAGATTTATACATTTTTTAATTTCTTTAATTTATTAATTAATTTAAAGCTTATTTAATTAATTAATGAATTAATTAATTTTCATTTTCACAT
The DNA here is from genome assembly GCA_032357445.1 of Enteromius radiatus. NCBI lineage: Eukaryota > Metazoa > Chordata > Actinopteri > Cypriniformes > Cyprinidae > Enteromius > Enteromius radiatus. The sequence goes on from JAUCMS010000001.1 coordinate 21,149,472, forward strand.
TGTTTTCATCTAAACATTTCCCTATTATTCCCTCCCAGTTTAAAAACCTTCCTAAGTTATCTCATACCAGCTGAAGTAAAACCAATTGTTAATTAAACCTTTTTTTTAAGCGTGTTTTGAGATCAAGAGTTACACATGATGCAACTTTTCGCTAAACTGGGTATCCTAGCAGATATCTTCTGAAACAGACGTGCTGCTGCATGTTTTATCAGCCATTGTTTATCTTCATGCTGAAGGTGTAACCCATCCTGTCTGCTCTGTCCTAGTTTCCTGCGGGTAATGAGCCGCTCCATGCCTCTGTTTATGACTCTTGCCTGGATGTACTCGGTGGCCATCATCATCAAGGGTGTGGTGTCCGAGAAGGAAGCCCGGCTCAAGGAGACCATGAGGATTATGGGTCTGGATAACGGTATATTGTGGCTGAGCTGGTTCATCAGTAGCCTGATCCCGCTGCTCATCAGCGCCGCCCTGCTGGTGCTCATCCTGAAGGTGTGTACTGTCACCGACTGATAGAAACATATAACCCTAACAACTACTTACCATGGTTTTGTCATGTTTTGCTCAGATGGGGAATCTGCTGCCGTACAGTGACCCTGGCGTCGTCTACTTATTCCTGGCCTCGTTTGCGGTCGTGACTATCATGCAGTGTTTCTTGATCAGCACGCTCTTCTCCCGTGCTAACCTCGCCGCGGCCTGCGGGGGCATCATATACTTCACCCTTTACCTTCCCTATGTTTTGTGCGTGGCCTGGCAGGATTATGTTGGCTTCGGAGCCAAAATAGTAGTGGTGAGTGTGAATGTTATTCAGAATTAACTGTCATCTGCTTTGCCTTTTGCAATTACCCAGCGCCTTGGGTTTTTCAATATTTTAGATGCTGCAGACCCCCCCAAATATAATAAGTCTCATGCGAGCCATCAATATAGTTTGTATAGTGTTATAAAGACCCAATTTATACCGTGGACACAAATTATAATTTAAGATGTTTAAATTACTGTAGATACTGTAGATGTTTTATTTATTGATTTATTTATTTAATCAAATGTTTATTTACTTTTAGAAATGTATTTGCATTTTATTATGTTAAACATTATTATTATTATTATTATTATTTAAATTAATTAATATTATTAAAACAATAATATTAATATAATTATATTTTTATTATTATATAAATGTTCATTAATTAATTTATTTTGATCCAATTTTTGTATTTATTTAATATTTATTTATTTATTGTGCATTTATTGTCATCTATTCATTTGTTTAATTTATTATTTTTGTTATTTTAATTACATTTATTTATTATCTATTTTAATATAATTATAATAGTTATTTTAGTATTTATTTTCTTATATTATTACTTATAGTTATTATTTAGTTATTTTAGTCATGTTTCTTTGTTTAATTTTTATGCTTTTATTATCGTATTTTTATTGATCAATTTTATTGTTTATTTTTATTATAATTTGATCATGTTTATCTGGTTGTTATGCATTTATTTATGAAATTGTTCTTTTAGTTTTATTTATAATCATTTTCATTCATTTAATTATTTATTTGTATTATTTTAATTAAAGTCTATATGTTATTTTCATCTTATTTTTTGTCATTGATTTGTTTTTACTTTTCTTACACCCCTGACCCTGACCTTTGCTGTTTATGTACTGACCTCCTCTGTCTGTGTTTCCTCAGAGCCTCTTGTCTCCGGTGGCGTTCGGCTTCGGCTGTGAGTACTTCGCTCTGTTCGAGGAGCAGGGAGTGGGCATCCAGTGGAGTAACCTGCTCTCCAGCCCCATGCAGGAGGACAGCTACAGTCTCACCACGTCCATCTCGCTCATGCTCTTCGATTCGGTTCTCTACGCCATCATGACCTGGTACATTGAAGCTGTGTTTCCAGGTACGTGGCTTTGTGAAGAGATGTACTTTTCAAGACCAGCTTTGGGAAGTTTCTCATGGTCTAAAAACTTCACTCCGACAGGTCAATACGGCATCCCACGGCCCTGGTACTTCCCCTTCACCAAGTCATACTGGTGTGGAGAGAAATGTGGTGGGATTACATCAGCACCGACCAACAAGAAAGAAAATGCTGAAGGTAGAGAAATTACACCAATAATCTAACCATATCTGATATTTTTATATATCTTAAAGTGCTGTTATGGGTAATAAATGGCTGATTTTGGTAGTCAAAAAACACAGAATCTTTCTAAATGGAGCAAAACAAAAGTGGTCGACAATGAAAATTAAAATATTGCATGTACAGACTCAGTTTGATCTGTTTTCTAGCTGTATGCATTGAAGAAGAACTGGCTCACCTGGATCCAGGTGTTTACATCGAGAACCTGATGAAGGTTTATAGCAACGGCAAACTGGCGGTGGACGGTTTGACTCTGGGTTTTTATGAGGGTCAGATCACGTCCTTCCTGGGCCACAACGGCGCTGGGAAGACCACAACCATGTACGACAACTCAGATCCTTTCATATCTAACGCTAATAATGAGATGATGTAAATAATATAATCTGAGTATTTCTTGCTTTCTTAGGTCTATCCTCACCGGCCTGTTTCCACCCACCTCAGGCACCGCTTACATCCAGGGCAAAGACATCCGCACCGATCTGAACACTATACGCCAAAACCTGGGTGTCTGTCCGCAGCACAATGTCCTGTTTAGCATGTAAGTCACACCAGAGACAGATTTTAGTAGCTTAGTTGGTTGTGTATGCCACATGCTCTAAATATGAACTGTGTTTTCGGCCGTGTGTTTCAGGCTCACCGTGGAGGAGCACATCTGGTTTTATGCTCGTCTGAAGGGTCTGCCTGAGGAGAAGGTGAAGTCGGAGATGGAGCAGATTGTGATGGACCTCGGCCTGCCTCATAAACGCAAGGCTCGCACCAACCAGCTCTCAGGTATGGAAAGTACATAGTGTAACATCAGAGATTTTGCTGTACCACTTGATTATTATTTATTTATTTAGGATTTTATTATTTTTAAGATCAACAAGGTTGCATTTATTTAATCAAAAATACAGTAAAACATTAAAATATAATAAAAATGTAAAATAGCAGTTTTCTATTTGAACATATGTATATATATATATATATATATAT
>JAUCMS010000001.1:21160431-21176186 GCA_032357445.1 Enteromius radiatus
TAAGCTACATACCTTCTATGTACATATCAGACAACAATTTCAAATATTCTCTCAATGCATTCTAGGGCACCTTTAAATGTATACATGCATGTGTTTGTTTTACAGCACACATAAGTATATTATGTAAAGAAAAACTATTATTTTGGATGTGATTAATCGTTTGACAGCACTAATGATATTACATAAATAATGATAAAAAATTATGTAAAATTTGTGCATATTAAATGATACATTATATAAAATATGTAGTTGTAATTATATATTTCAAAATGTATAATGTGCTTAATTCATAATTAACATTTTTATAACAATATGTAAGCTTGCAAGAGTCACCTTTGTGAACATCAGAAAACATAATCTATATATATATATGTTTTTTTCTGTTATTTTCCTGACATTTACTAAGGTAGCTCTTGTCACACAGTAATCATTACATTCAGTTCTGTAATAATATTGCTCATTCTGCAGGTTTATAAGAGAAAGCAGAAGCCAGCTGTAGACAGACTGTGTGTGGGCATCCCACCAGGAGAGGTGAGACCATCTTAGTAAATAAATAACAGCCTTTTGTGTAGTTCGGCCTGGTGTTGTGTGATTAAACGGATGCTGATCAGGGTTGTGATGATGTTCTGTTCTCTCGTCAGTGTTTTGGGTTGCTCGGCGTGAACGGAGCTGGAAAGACAAGCACCTTCAAGATGCTCACAGGAGATTCTGTTGTAACTAGCGGAGAGGCCTACTTGGCAGGAAAGAGGTGCATAATTTAAACAGCACGCTACTGATTCAGTCAATACTTAAAAACTGGGTTTTTGTGACTTACGCCGGTGTAATCCTAAAAATAATGCTCTCATTGTGTTCCATCTTGAGCAGCACTTGCATAACATCAGTGTTTCGTGACCTTTTTCATAATAGTACCAAACTCTTGGCTTGTTTTCTGCAGCGTGCTGACAGAGATCGATGAAGTGCATCAGAATATGGGCTACTGTCCGCAGTTTGATGCCATCAACGACCTGCTGACTGGACGAGAACATCTAGAGTTTTACGCCATTCTGCGAGGTGTCCCAGAAAAAGAAGTGTGCGAGGTTAGTTTTTAGCTGCTTTTGAAAGGGAAGGTCTGACTATTAATGTTGCGGCTGATTATCGAGGGGTCTGATCGGTTCTTTGTTGGTCGCAGGTGGCAGATTGGGGCATTCGTAAACTGGGCCTGATGAAATATGTAGATAAAGCTGCAGGAAGCTACAGCGGGGGGAACATGAGGAAGCTCTCCACTGCTATGGCGCTCATCGGAGGACCACCAGTGGTGTTCTTGGTGAGTGTGTGACTTACTTTATGATCGTGTATTCAGGTAGTGCATCATAATCCAAAAATGCATAACGGGTTTGTAATGATGGGTTATGGAGAGCAGGGGAAAACAAGGCTGCATCTAAATAATAAAATACAAATGCATAAAATGTAGAATAAAATACAGTAAAAGTGTAGCATAATGAAAATGAATAGTAAAAAATATAAAAGTGAAATATTATGCATTAATAACAAAGTACAGCAAAACACATAAAAACTAAATACAAAAAATTATATAATATAAAAGCTAAATATCATCAACATTATAATTAAAAAATCACAGTTGTCAAAATATATAAAAGATAAAAAAAATGCTTAATATTATTTAAATATTAACAAGTAAAATTTAAAGAAAAGTAGCAATTTGGCAGTTATCGAAGTATAGTGAAATAAATAAAACATAAATAAATAGAAATAAAAAGTTACATAGCAAGGTTTAAAAATTGTGCATAACTATCTATAAAACATATAATAAATAAAAGCTAAATAAAATAAAAAAGTATAAATATTATAAGCATTTAAAATGGTGGGGAAAAAACACTATTGCTGTTCACATATGCTATTCACATTAATCAAGCATAATATAAATAAATAAATATATAATAGAAATAAAAATATAGGAAAATAATTATTGGCTGCGAAGAGCATTAACCATCAAATTGGAGCAAAACTAGAGCGAAAGCTGTGCAAAGTTAACGCACTAAATTCGAAAAGATTTAATGAAAAGATCTTATGTGCTGTTGTGTAACAGATCGGCTGTTTGGAAGACCTCGTTTTCCCAGAACAAAAGCGATTGACACATTTTAATACACCGCAAAGCGTTTAATCCCCAATGAACCGGGTTGTATTTAGCAGTTAAAGCGATGCAGTGCTCCAGTTTCCTGCCGGCCGTCAATCAGAGCGGAGGAACATGATCACGCTCTTCTCTCTCTTTGTGGTGTTCTGCTTGTGTTTCCTGCTGCATTTGTGGGCGACGGTTAACATGGCTGTCGATGTGGTTACAGGACGAACCCACCACTGGGATGGACCCCAAAGCCCGGCGGGCCCTGTGGAACTGCATCCTCAGCATCATTAAAGAGGGTCGCTCGGTCGTCCTGACCTCACACAGGTGAGAAACAGCCTTGGTTCAGAGTGTTTTATGCTTCCGGTTTGACTTCTCGGCATGACTTTGCTGTGTTTGTCTGCAGTATGGAGGAGTGTGAAGCGCTCTGCACTCGTATGGCCATCATGGTGAACGGCAGGTTCCGCTGCCTGGGCAGTGTGCAGCACTTAAAGAACAAGTAAGCGCTTAAGGTTTTTCGAATCGATCCAGAGAATCGACTCTTTTGAATCGGTCGGCTGAGCTCTTTTGCTGTGGCGCTTCCAGGTTTGGTGACGGGTACACCATCATCCTGCGGGTGGCAGGGGCCGATCCGCAGCTGGAGCCGGTGATGGAGTTCATCGAGCGGGAGCTGCCGGGCAGCACCCTGAAGGAGAAGCACAGGAACATGCTGCAGTACCAGCTGCCCTCATCGCTCACGTCCCTCGCCCGCATTTTCAGCCTCCTCTCCAATAACAAAGAGCAGCTCCACATCGAGGACTATTCTGTCTCACAGACCACTTTAGATCAAGTAAGAGAGCTTTATGGGATATTCAGTGCCGTTCAGATTTAAATGTGCAATAGTTTGGGTGAAAAAAATACACACACATATATATATATATATATATTAAGAATTCAATACTTTTCTTTCCACAAAGGAGCCTTGAATTGATCAAAAGTGGCAGTAAAGACATGTATAATGTTACAAAAGATTTCTATTTCCAAAAAATGTTTTTTTAACTTTCTAATTTTTAAAAATCCTGTTTACGCAAAAATATTAAGCAGCACAACTCTTTTCAACATTCATAATTCAATTCAAAATTCAGCTTTACATCACAGGAGTAAAATGTATTACAATAGAAAATAGTAAATTACAATATTTTATAAAAGTATAATACATTAAATTAAGTTGTTTATTATTTATTGTTATTTTAAATGGTAATAATATGTCAGTATTTCATGATATTACTGTTGGAAGTAAAAAAATATATAAAAAAAATTAAAATAAAAAAGCTATTAAGTTATTTTAAATTGTAATAATATTTAATTAAGCAAACATTTAATTAATCACAAAGATAAAAAAATGCTAATATAAAATTGTTTGAAATAGTAATATTTTAAAAGAATTTATAATTTATTATATTTAGAATATTAATGTTGTAATAAGCAAGCAACAATTAATTTATTTTATTTCACAATAATACTATTTTACTTTGTCAAAACATCTTGCAATCTTTTGAACATTTGTGTAAATTTAAAGAAAAACAAAGGTTTGCTAAATAGCCAAAACTCAAAAATTGCAGAAAAATAATAATATAAACTAAATTACAATTAAAATAATCTCTCTATGTAAAGGTCATCAGTTGTGACTTAATCTGTGTGTCTGTTCATTTCAGGTATTTGTCAATTTTGCCAAGGACCAAAGTGACGAGGACCACTTAAAAGACATTTCCATTAACAAAAATGATGCCATCGTGGACATTTCTCACCTGAACGCCTTCCTCATAGACGAGAAGGCCAAAGAGACAGTGGTGTGATCCGCCAACCGATGGATGCAACAATCCACCTTCATGGGACTAGCGTGTCATTATTTTGTACTTTTTAGTTTTTGTTCAATTTTCAGCTGTGTGTGTGTGTGTTTGTGCCCACAAGACGGCGCTGGACCTGAAACACACTACTGAAACAAACAATGCAAATCAATGCAAACGAGAAGATTAAAGTAAAACGAACGCCGACGGCAGCGAGGCCGAGCCTGGTGCTCATCGCTCCATCGCGAGGAAACTTGAAGATGTTCGCTCCACTAGCGGTGAATGTTTGATTGACGAGACGTCTGAGTAAATATCAATCAAACACTGCCAGTGAGATCTAACGTTAATTCAGGGCCGAAGTTCATCTCCTCATTTAGCGCAGAATTCAGAGCATTTCAGCAACTACTCTTGGTCTTTGTACTTTACTTTTTTTAGATATGCATTTTAAAACTATACTCAAATGATATTTTGATGCAACGACGTGCAATGTTTCACTATCCTTATTATTGTCAAGTGTTTGAAAAAGTGTCGTGCCTTGAAACAACACTCCGCTAATGGACTGGAAGCGTGGAGCACACACTGTCATCATAGCTACGGTGGTGTTAAAGTCTACTGTGAAGGCGGAGCGGATGATTTTAGAAGTTAATTGCATGCTTTTTACGTGGACGACGTCTTTAGGACTCCATCGTAAGCTCGAGCATGTTCCAGCTTTGTCATCCCGAAAGTATCTCTGTGTGGGTTTCAACAGATGTTCGCTGATCTTGAGCCGAGTTTAGTGGGACTAAGTAGTTGTTGTTGTGTCCACAACGGGCGGAGGCGAGTTCATATTGTGAGAAACTGTACAGAAACAAATCATGTCCGTGCCAAACCAGGACAATGAACGTAGTATCAAGCAAACACATTGTTGTTGCATATTATGGTAGTGGCTCTCAGCAGGCTACTAATTGTTACATTTTTGTTGTTGTTTTCTACACCATGTGATTTGAAACGATTTTCACCGTACAGTAAGGCCTTTTTTTCATAGAAATGACATTCGTAGGCCTCTAGTACAGGAGTTAATATCTCAGGATGTGCCTCCTTATTCTACTTGTTTAAGTTTAGTTTGTTATACCACTTTTTATGATCTCGACCAATGGCACCGGTGTTGTTCGCCTGCAGCGTGACGTGACCAAAAGCAACGAGGTGCTACCAATTGAGTTTATTTTTCAAGCCCATGAGGTGCTTTTTAGTCAAACACCTTCAGAAATTAAGCAACAATCCCTGCTGCTCATTGAATGACATGGAAGAAGAAAAAAGTATCGACTTTGGTCCAAAACTGAAGCACTTTATAACGTTAAACTGGTCTTGACATTCATAATTCACAAGCAGGACATATTGTGTTTAACGAAAGGACAATTTTAGATGTCCCACCGTGGCCATTATTTTCTGTGTTACAATGTATGTGTTTACATTTTTAAATATTAAAAAGCTATTTCAGTCACTCTTGTGTGCTTTTTCTGTTATGTGAGTAAAGGAAAACAATATTGCAATAAATAATGTTTTAGTCAAAGACAAGCTTTCCAGTGATGTACTTGTAGGATATATATGCACTGATTTAAATACATTAATGATACATAGACTGAAAATAAAATAAAAAGCGTACAAACACTGCTAAAAGCAGGGTTCCTCTAGGGAAAATGTTAATAGCTACTTTCCACAAAGTGTACTTTTCCAGAAGTGAAAGGCCTAAATGGCGTCACAATCACGGACTAATCTTTCAATTATTGTTTCTTTCTTTCTTATATACATATATATTTTAAAAGCGTAGTTTAAAAAACTACAGATTAATTGGTTGACTGACTGATCAATAAATAAAAAGGTCCATCACATTCAATCGCAAGCTCTCTTTCCAAGACCCCGCCCTTTACAGTCATGTTAGCCAATTAAATGCCAGTAACAACAAATGCACAATGTGATTGACAGGTAACGTTAAATTGTAAACGGATTAGCTAAACTCAGTTTGGGTATAGCTCTCTTACTCTTATATTACTCTTTTTGTCACATAAACAAAACATATTATGGGCGTTTTTTCTAAATCAGGTTAACATATATGTCATGTTAACATATTTTACCGGCATTATAAGCATTAATCCCGTTTTCCAGGTGTGAAAGTCAGACATTCCAAGTCTCCCGGAAGTCTCCCATAAATTGATAACGGAAGTGGACAAAATGTCCCGGTATTCTATTTATTTTCTCGGGGGAAAAAAGAAATGAAAAGAAATAAGAATAAGCCTACATAGAAAAGAGATCCAAGCTATGTAAATAGTTATGTTCTATTCATGTAAAGTCATGTGTAAAGAGTACTTACAGGTTTGTTTTATATCACTTGCTGTGTAACTGTTTAGCTTTATTTATTTATTAATCTTTTTTATTAGTTTTAGCACGTTGGGCTGCGTGAAATGTGGATCAGGGCTATTCCCTTCTGTAGCCCTCAGCGGGGATGTAGCTCAGTGGTAGAGCGCATGCTTTGCATGTATGAGGCCCCGGGTTCAATCCCCGGCATCTCCACTTTAGCTACTTTTTTAATATTTAGCTTGTCTAGCAAAGTTGTTTGGATTCACTCCATGAAGGAAAAGAACAAAACAATGGCATCCCCTTTAACAGAACAATCTGCAATTTCAGTTAACTCTAAAGTCTTATGATTTCACGATTTTACCTCTGCGCCTTAAACATGTCCACTGGAGCTCCTTAATGTGATCAGACACTATTTCTTCTCGATAGATGGTGCTAAAGTCACAGTTAAGGGACGCAATAGTCCGATTCATTGTAGCGAATCGATTCGTTCGAACGATTCGTTTGATGAATCTATTCAAAGATCTGATTCACTGATTCTTTCCAGGTAAGTGTTCGAAGTATCTTTTCGAAATCTGATTTTAGGTTTAGTATTTTATTATCTTTTAATATTACGACTTATCACTATTGTCGATAAATTTACTATAAATTGCGCTAATTTATTCTAACATTTTAACATTTAACAACGACATTATTGAGATTGATATGTTGGTCAATCCCATGCAGAGTGATTCACGATTCATTGTGAATCATATTAAATCGAATTAGTACAGAAGGACCTCTTTAAACGAGATTCGTTCAATGACATAACCTTACCTAGCTAGCATAACAAACGTGAAACGTGTCCTAATATTAATGTATCTAGTTCGAGTATGTACAGTCATACTCCAGTAGCTCGCGATAATGTCACAACGAGGGAACTGGATTGTGAAATTCCTGATCCTAGGTCAATGTTTTCTCGTGTGACAGAAGAAAAGGAGGAGGAGGAGGAGGCGGAAAGGACAGCTCCGCCTTCTTCACCTTCTCACGGAATTCGCGAGGGAGAATTACAGTACGTCAGATCCTGAGAAAACAGACCCTAACGTTAATCCATTTAATAACGGCAGCGACTCGAGTGTGTTTATATTCTTGCGAGATTGCTACAGCGACCGTGTCTTTGTTTCTAAGGGCATTTATGCGTATTTATTACCGATGTGCAACTTTTATACCACAGTCTTCGGAAATTGCTGCAGGACTCGTTGATCGCGCGCTGCTGCCAACTCCCTGATTTAGCGCTGCTTCACGTGCGTTTGTGATTCTCAATAACTCAGGAATTATGGGATGCTGCGGCAGCACACAGGTAAGACACCGTGAAACACAACATCGTGTGTTGGCCTCTGGAAACTTTTTGACTTGAACGGATACATACACTGCATGAAGTTATGAGTGTAAGAGCAAACGCTCGTATGCAGTCTTATACAGTCACTCATATGAAAGCAATAGTCTTGTAGATTTATAAAATGGAAGGGCTGTGTACTTTATCACATCAAAATAAAGATAAATCAATGCAGATCTTTGTTTGTCAACAGTGTAAGCTCATTTCCGGGTTTCAGTGAACTAGTCAGGTGTGTTCAGGTCTCATCCCATTCATCCACTACAGGGCTTTCACAATGTTTCATTCCTGCTTTGTGCAGCTAAACTTTTCCCAAATATAACATTTTAGTATAACAATAGAAGGTTATATTTTTGTAAAAAAATGTTATTGTAATTTAAAAACCTTAACATTAAACTATAACATTTTAGTATAACAATAGAATGTTATATTTTTGTAAAAAAAAAAAAATCCAATGTTATTGTAATTTAAAAATCTATTAAAGTAATTATTGTGAAATAAAATAAAGTTTAAATAAAATAAAATAAAAATATTAGATGTGAAACGTTAGAATAAATAAAAAAATATAAATAATTTTTTATTGCATTTTAACAACAAATGAACATACACGCATGCATTAACAACAACAAAAACCTTTTAATATACAAATTCACCTCTTTTATTTAGTCTTTTATCAACACATTTCCAACACCACCACATTTTAAAAATGAAAAATTTGAAGTCCCCAAACTCCATCAAAAACAAATCTTTTTTTTTATTGAAAATTTGATTTATTATCTTCGCAACTAACCAAAATAAAATAGTTTTAATTTCAGTAGAAAACTACAAACAGGTTAAAATACTGTACAGTAAAGTTTGCTTATTTATATGTGTGTGTGTGTGTGTGGAATGTGGATTGTGTTTATTTATATATACAACACACAATCTTGTATTTTTCTTATGAAAAATTTTTTATTTTTTATATATATATATATATAATGTAAATACTCTCAAATTATATACTGCATGTGTGTGTTTTTATAATACATATACACACATATTATGTAAACAAAAACTTATTTTGGATGTGATTAATCGTTTGACAGCACTAAAATAAAATTATTTAAAAATACAGTAATTGGAAAATGTTACTTCATCCACAAAAATACATTTACTTCACGAGTTCGAGCTTGTCGGCATACAAATAAGCGAAGCTTGTTTGGCGTGCTGCTGGGGGATGAAACTCAGGGCTAGAAGGGCTGCCGAGCCCTAGGGTGAATTTGGCTATATATAGGGTCAGTTTAAGAATCTGATAGGAAGATAGGATAATTGGGAAATTAGGGAGGCGTATATAATCATATATAATACTGCCTTCGCGCCCTCCTCCCGAAATGAGTTTGGTAAACTATATTTATGCACGCCTGTATTTATTTAGCTATATTTTCTGTTAAAAGTTTGCATGTGTCAACTATGTCAACTTCCCTTTCACAGAAGACCCGTGAGTGGAAACCCTTAGAGCAGAGGAAGTGCACAGATATACCGTGGCTGCTCCTCTTCATCCTCTTCAATGTTGGCATGGTAGGAAATAGTGTTGTCACGGTACCAAAATGTTTGCATTCGGTATGATACCAGTGAAAATGTACAGTTCTCGGTACCAAAGCAAAACAAAAGCATTAAAAAACACAATTTTTATCAATAAATTCAAACTTAAAATAAAATGTACAAAAATCATTGCCATTCTTTGCTTAATTTAACTAGTGTTTTTCAACAAGTAATAAAAGTATGAAAAACAGAAAACAAGTTTCACCCTAATTTAATTTGCCTTTTAATTAATTAAATTTAAGCAGATTAGTTTTTGGTAAATTAAGAGGATTTACTATTAAAATTAAAGATAAATATTGTCTGATTATTTATTTTTTTTTTTTAAACATCAGTGGTAGTAGAAGTAGCCTATCACAGACATTTTTCTAAATAATATTAATATATTTCTGGCACAAAGTTTAAACCGGACATTTATTTTGACGGGTTGCCGTGAATATCTTTACATCTCTGTGTGTATATGCTATGCTGGTTTGATCAAGTGAAACGGTAAAATGCTTGTTTATGTTTTTATGTCCTCACTGAGACGGCAGATGCTGAAATCGCCGCATTAATTCATCTCGCTCTCAAAAAACAGATTTAATATTCTTCAAAATGAATTAAAATAAACTCAGAATACCGGTTGTGTCCCGTGTCCTGATCATCATGTTGTGTTTCTGTGGCAGCTCTGCATCTGTGGCTTTGCCATTGCGACAGGGGCCGCGTCCAGACTTATATCAGGGTACGACAGCTACGGGAACACCTGCGGTCAGAAGAACTCCAGAATCCCAGGAATAGAGCTCAGCGGCCAAGACCACACCCGCAGGAAGTGCGTGAGAACGAGCCCAAACGCATCTGTAGATTTTGCAGCTGTTGAGTGACGGTGTGTATAATGGTTCTGTCACAGGTATGTGTTTTTCCTGGACCCCTGTAACATCGACATCCTGAGAAGAAAGATTAAATCAGTGGCCTTATGCGTCTCGAAGTGTCCAGGCATGGAGTTGAAGACTTACGAGGATCTCACGAATTTCTCCACAGTTAACGGTGAGCTCAGTTCTGTCACGCATGGCTGAATGTCCTGAAGTGTGATTTATGCCTAATGGTGGTTTGTTTTTCTGTATGGTTTTGTCTAGGATCTAATTTGTGCTCCTATGATGTAAAACCGGACATGTATTCCTCTCACCCTGATAGGGCTAAAAAATGTCCAACACTTCCTGTGCATCCAAGGTAACCCAGCTTCTGCTCACCAAGACTGTATTAAATTTGTTAATACGTTTTTGTAAATGTATGCTTTTAAATAATTAATCACATTCATGCATACTATGTGTGTGTGTGTACTGTGTGTATTTATTATGTATATATAAATGCACACACATGCATGTCTATATTTAAAAAATATGTTATGTTTATATGTTAAATATATCTATATATCATATAAAATATAATAATATATATACATACATGCATTTACATGTAAATATTTTCCAAATATATACTGTATTTATATTTATACATGATGGATAAACACTGTACATTTATTACGTAAACAAAATCATTTGACAACACTCCTTTAAATCCACTAACTAGGGATGGTAGGTTTCAAATCACGATTCATGGCTAAAATAAAAACTTGGGGAATTTTAAACAGAACAGTCACATTCACTTTTTCCAGCAAAGAAAACAAAAAACTGTAGGTTGATCTTTTATTTGTGTGTTTGATAGCTTTCCATTCAGGCTAACCTATATATTGTCTATTTTTGTGTGTAGTGCATCATTACCAGTGTTTCACCGCTGTATGCCTGTCGATATTTCCTGCTACGCCAAGTTTGCCGAGGCCTTCGTCACTTTCGTCAGTGACAACAGCGTGGTGCACCGAGTCATCGCTGGAGTGATGACGTCTAAAGATATCATCATGGGCCTGTGTCTGCTCGCTCTCGGTCAGCTCATTACACAGCTTCAGACCAACGTTTATACAAATTACAATAAATCTCTTAAGCTTTAGCTTCATAAATATAAAACCTGATTTGCATCAGAGCTATTTTAATTTAGAAATACTACGTTTTATATATATATATATATTATAAATGTAAATATTATATAAAAAATTATATTTTATAGAAATGATCTAATATTTTGAGCTGATTTGTATATACTGTAATGTATATAATGTTTAATGTCTGTTTTTGTACTTTTTTATTTTTTATTAAATATGTCTATATAGAAATAATACATTTTATTTACAATTTTCTTTATTTTAGTACATCAAGTTAAACCAAAATTAAAATGTTGCCAACATTTCCTTGGCGACTAGCTGAAATAAGCTGCATTTAATTTCACGTAATGTTTAGTTTATTACATTTTGAGTTAGTTTTCGTATTTATTTTGTTGTTGTTTTTTCATTTGAATTAGTTTTTGTTTTTTTTATTAAAGATGACTATATAGTTATTATTATTTTTCATGTCATTTGTAGTTATTTTAGTACTAAACGAAAACGAGAAATCTTGGCAACTAGCTGAAATAATCTATTTTATTTCATGTGCCGTTTATTTAATTTCATTTAAATTTTAGTTTATTTTATCATTCTTATTTTTTTTTTCTCAATTTGATTCGTTTTTGTCTTTAAAGGGGACCTATAATGCATATGCAAATAAACACTCCGCTATCAGTACAACTCGGTAGGACTGTACTGTGCATAAAAATGCATTTTATAAATTACACCGACTGGAGCATGACAGGATAAAAATAACTCATGGTGCCATCTCTATTGCAAACTTTTTAATCCCCTCTTGTGATTATAAGCTTAACTAATTCCAGCGATCCACTTCACATTGCTTTCATATGCAATTTTAACTTCCACATTCCTGTTTATGCAGTTCTGTCTCTGATCTTGATGGTTGTGATCCGCTACATCTCCGTGATACTGGTCTGGATTCTCACAGCCGTTGTGGTGGTCGGCTCAACTGGTGAGATTTTAGTATTTGATAGAAATGAATGACAGGGTCTTGGGCCACAGTGACTGGTCGTAGGTGTCAGCAGTGCTGTGTTTGTGTTTTAGGTGGGACGGGGATCTTGTGGTGGCTGTACGTGGATCACAGTAAATCTATGAACAGCACTCTCACGGCTATGGAGCTGGAGGTGGCCAAAGACAACCAGAAAGCCCTGCTCATCTACGCCATCGCTGCCACCGTCTTCACTGTACGTCTGAGGCCACATCCCACTGTGTGAAGTGATAAAATGTGTTTACTGTGCTGATGTGTAATATTGATCCAGGTGATTCTGCTGCTCCTGATGTTCTTCATGAGGAAGCGGGTGGCGCTCACCATCGCTCTGTTTCACGTGGCTGGTAAAGTGTTCACTCATCTGCCTCTGCTGGCCCTGCAGCCCTTCTGGACCTTCCTCACGCTCATGCTCTTCTGGGTTTACTGGATCACCGTGCTCCTATTCCTCGGATCTGCAGGTCTGTGAGAGCAGTCCAATGAAGGACTGGGGTGGGCGGCATTTCTGGTAGTCATGATATAGCTTCATTGTTGTGTATTTTCTCCTAAAATGAAAGATGTACACAAAATGTAGACGGTGACACTTTTAGCATTATTAAGCCTATCCATTAGGCAGTCGTGGCCTGTATACAGTAGCCAGTACAAACATCACAGGGGATTTATAACGATCACATGTTTCTCTAGATAAAGTTACTTGCAGCACCATAACTTCAAACGAGTTCTACTTAAACCTGCCTTCTGAGAAATACTGAGAATATTGCTATAAATTATAG
Organism: Enteromius radiatus; assembly: GCA_032357445.1. NCBI lineage: Eukaryota > Metazoa > Chordata > Actinopteri > Cypriniformes > Cyprinidae > Enteromius > Enteromius radiatus. Next base: position 21,173,403 of record JAUCMS010000001.1, read on the forward strand.
CAACACCACCTCCTTTGCCTTTCGGTCATGGCTCGTTTTTATAGCTGTAATCTTGGGGTGTAGACTCATTTAAAGTAATGTATTTATAAACATATACATACAATATATAATGTTGTATATTTGTATATAGTATTAGTTATATAGTTACTGTGTGTGTATATATATATATATATATATATATATATATAAATGAATTGGTATATATGCAAAACACGGTATAAACATTACTTTTAATATATTTTATTATTTATATATTATATATATTTTATTTTTAAAAGAAGGTAAAATATTATATAAAGTGTGTGTATATATATATATATGCACACACACACACACACACAATTTTATTTTGTATATTATAAATGATGTATTTTAATTTTAACAAAAAAAATGCATGCATTGAAATGGACAGTAAAATGAATTAAATTTAATTGCTGAAGTGAACATCTGAAACGCTAGTAAAACAAATGTGTATCTCATACGCGTACAAACTATACTCGCAGTGTGCTTTATTTTCCTTCTGAGAAGAATTATTATTAGCATTCATTATATTCCCTAGCCTTAATTGGATGGTTGTTTTATTCTATTTCTCCAGGAGCAGTGTTTGAGGTGTCTGTTTCTCTCTCCACAGGAAGTCCAGTGCAGAATAACCAGACGGGTCTGGTGGAGTTTCATATGGATGGTCCGCTGCAGTACATGGTGTGGTACCACGCCGTGGGGCTCATCTGGATCAGCGAGTTCATCCTCGCCTGTCAGCAGATGACCGTTGCCGGAGCAGTCGTCACTTACTACTTCACCAGGTCAGAGGTCAAAGGTCATTCTCTTTCTTCCGTCTGTCTATAAAGTACGACAGTGGTGAGCTCTACTCTGTATCTGTGTCTCTCTGCAGAGATAAGTCTCAGATGCCCTTCACGCCCATCGTGTCATCTGTGCTGCGTCTGATGCGCTATCATCTGGGCACCGTGGTCAAAGGAGCCTTCATCATCACTCTAGTGGAGATTCCCAGACTCATCCTCACCTACATCCACAGCCAGCTCAAAGGAAGAGTCAGTCACTTTCTAAATTACCTTCACTTTTGATCGATTTAATGCATGAATGAAAGAGCTGAATCTTGTTGCTGTAGGAAAGCGCGTGTGCTCGCTGCATGCTGAAGGCCTGTATCTGTTGCCTGTGGTGTCTGGAGAAGTGCCTCACGTACCTGAACATGGTGAGTCTTATGGCACAAACATGTGAATTCATTCGTTTTAATCCAATGCATTAATCGTGTGGCTTTTCTTCAGAATGCATATACGGCAACGGCCATCAACAGCACCAACTTCTGCACATCTGCACGAGACGCTTTCTTCATCCTTGCCGAAAATGCTCTCCGTGTGGCAGCTATCAACAGTGTCGGGGACTTTGTGCTGTTTTTAGGAAAGGTATTAATTCAGATTCACAACTTACCTTTATACTGCAGAGAAATCAGTGTTAGTTCAGGAAATATTTATAGTATTTATTAATATGTTAAACTAGCTTTTTTTTCATTGTAATTTTAGTTGTTTTAGTAACTTTTTTGTTCCTTTTTCATATTTAATAGTATATATTTCATATTTATTTTAATATATTTCTATTTTATTTTCGTTCATTTTAGTACTTATATATATATATATATATGTATATATATTATTCCAGTTAGCTGGCAAGGCATAATGTATTATTTTCATGTATAATTTTCTTTTTTTTTTCCCATTCGTTTTATTTAAATCTAAGAATGGTTCTATTATTACACTTACATTTCAGCCAACAAAAAACGTTTTAATCTGAGGTATCCTAAACCTCTATCTATCTATCTATAAATAAATAAGTACTTGGTATAATGATGCTAAAATGGAATAAAACTGTGGTTCCAGGTGGTTTAACAGTTGTTTCTGTAGGTGCTGATCGTGTCGTGTACGGCGTTTGCGGGCATCTTGTCTCTGAACTATCAGCGTGAATACACCGTCTGGGTGCTGCCGCTCATCATCGTGTGTGTCTTCGCCTTCCTGGTGGCCCACTGCTTCCTCTCTATCTTTGAGATCGTAGTCGACGTTCTCTTCCTCTGCTTCGCCATCGACACCAAGTACAACGATGGCAGCCCGGGCAGAGAGTACTACATGGACAAGGCCCTGATGGTGAACTTCCCGTTCATTTCCTCTGACCTCAAAGTCAACGAAGAAATCATTTATATGAGTCTTATTTATCACGTTAAATGTGTTGTTGGTGTCTCTCTGTGATCATTCGTGCAGGAGTTTGTAGAAAACACCAGGAAAGCCACAGAGCGGTACAGCAAAGTAGAAGGAGAGAGTCGAGAAATGAAATCAATGGTGAGTTTAAAAGGACAATTATTATTTCTTATTTCAGTTCGTCTGACTTATTTTGAACCAAAATCAACTAACAGCAAGTCAGATTAAGTGAAATAAACCTGGCTTATTTAGAAAAATTGTTTTGTGAAACAAGTCAAAAGATTTTTAATACTGCGTGCCAATCAAGTTGGATTTTGCCCATCTTAAAGAGGTAGTTCACACAAAAGATAAAAAAAATTGTCATAATTTACTCACCCTCATGTTGCCTCGTATCTCCTGTTGAGCACAAAAGATATTTTAAAGAATGTTGACGGTAGCCACTGACTTCCATAGGTTGTTTTTCTTCCATACTATGGAATTCAATGGCTACTGTCAACAATGTTTACAGGTGCCCTAGAATGCATTGAGAGAATATTTTAAATTGTTGTCTGATATGTACATAGAAGGTATGTAGCTTAGGTAA
>JAUCMS010000001.1:21181656-21191905 GCA_032357445.1 Enteromius radiatus
AAACGGTAAAACACATCTGTATTACTCTAGGGATGTTGGAAAATGAGCCTATTTCCAAAAAAAGTGGAGTGTTCCTTGAACTCAATTAGATGCTAGATGTTCTCCCAGCTGAATGTTTTTAAAATGTCTTGCCCCTGTGACAACTTTTTTGAGACCTGCAGCAGACAATTTGAAATGAGTTCATTTATGAACTGTAAAATGTAATTTATTCCTGTGATGTCAACGCTGAATTTCCGTTACTCCAGTTTTCAGTGTCACATGATCCTTCAGAAATCATTCTAATATTTATTATCAGTGCTGGAAACTTTTGATGAATAAAAAGTAAAAAAAAAAAAAAAAAAAGTATGTATTTAAAATGTACAGAATATACCATTCAAAAGTTTAATATTTTTTTTAATTTTATTCAGCAATGATGTGTTAAACTAAAAAGAATTGATATCAATTAAGGTTTATATTTTGAAGAAATGCTGTTCTTTTTAACTTTTTATCCATCAAATAGCGTTTAAATTTTAGTTTCCAAAACGATATTTGGCAGCACAACGCTGATAATACTAATAATAAATCAGATTTTTCTGAGGGATAGTGTGACACGGCAGTTTTGGATTGCTTTTGTTTGAAGAGAAACAACAGCCTGATCATCTCCTTTACTCTTTTCACCAAAGCACAGAAGCTCTGTATAAAACACCATCATATTTCATGTGCAAACACCCCATGGCTCATGCTTCTTCCCCCCTCACTGCTTTCTCTTTTGATCCTGAACCAGCAGCAGCTCGTTCTGCCCTGTCATGTTTTGCTCTGCTCCTCGAGATCGCCCTCTAGTGGTTATTTGTGCGTGACTCACTTTAGCCCCCTCTCGCTCTTAAAAACGCTGTGATTTTCTCCCAGGCAGAGTGATGCCAAGGTCTATAAGACGCTCTTTATCTCCTCTTACACTTGACTTCATGTGTCCTGAGTGACGTATGAGGCATCTTCAAATAACAGGGCTCTGTAAAATTCCTCCAAAACTCTCACCTTTAACCTCACGCATTGTAAGTTCCCATTTCTTTTTCTCTCTCTGCGGCAGACTGACAGGTGGGTGTGTGTTTATTGACCGCAGGGTGTTGAGTTGCTGTTGGGAAGGTCGGCTCCGGCGCTTCGGTGGTGTATATTACCTGCAATCTTTTGTTTTCTCTGCTCTGACCTCTGAACCCATAAATCTCTGTGAGCTGGGATACCTATGGTCACGCTGGCTAAGTGATTGATTGTTGGCTTGAAAGCCCATCTTTTATACAGGCTTTCTGAGCTGTTTGTTATGCAGCTTGTCTCTCTGAAGGGGAGCAGCGGTATTGTATCGTCCTCGAGGGTCAGTGCAGAGAACTGCTTCTTCCTTCAGATACAACGCTAACACAACACACAGAATTACATTTGACACTTTCCGTCATTTTCTTATATTATGGCTGTTTTTTAGCCTGTGCACATCTAGAAAATCAATTTTCAAAAACCTTTCACACTTGCGCGCACACACACACACACACACACACACACACACATTTAGTTTGTTAGCTACAACTGTTTTATTTTCTATGAATTAATATCACAAGATATTTGACATATATTTTATAATGGTATTACACACTTTGAGCTGAATTTGACACAAAAACAGCTTGATTTGGAAATTATGCTAGACCAAAAAAATTGTTTACCTGCAAGATTTTCTCTTTTTCTCCCCACAAATCATGACAAACTTCTCAGTGGCACCTGCCAAGTGCGTGCACACACACACACAAAGGAAAAATAAATAAATAAAACCTTTTTTTGATTGATATGTGCAATCCGAATTCCAGAAACAATGGGACGTTTTTAAAATTTGAATAGAATGAAAACAAAAAGAATTTCAAACAATATGAGGCAATATTTTATTCATAGCATAACATAACATTAATATTTAAACTGAGAAGTTTTACAATTTTATGCACAAAATTGATTTTTTTGTAAGCAGTTGTAATAGCTGCAGTATGTGCTTTACACTGTCCTGCTGAAATGCACGTCGTCTGGAGGCATATATTGCTCCAAAACTTTCAGCGTTCATAGTGCCTTCCAATACATGCAAGCTGCCCATACTGTACGCACTTATGCATCCCCATCGCATCAGAGATGTTGGCTTTTGAACTGAACGCTGATAAAACGCTGGAAGTTCTCCTTCCTCTTTAGCCCGTGTCTATGATTTCCAACAAGATTGTCAAATTTGGACTCGTCTGACCATCTGAACATAGAATTTTAAACGACCCTTGGCCCACTGGACATGATGGCGCTTCTGGACCATGTTCACACATGGCTTCCATTTCTGCATGATTAGAGCTTTAGTTGTCGTCTGCAGAAGGCACGGTGGATTGTGTTTACCGACAGTGGTTTCTGGAAGTATTCCTGGGCCCATTTAATGCCAATGATAGAATAATTTCGATGAGTGATGCAGTGTCTTCTCAGGGCCTGAAGACCACGGGCATCCAACAAAGGTCTTCGATCTTGTCTCTTATGCCTCTCCAGATCCCTGAATCTTTTCATGTCGTGTACTGTAGATGATGAGATTTGCAAAGCCTCTTCAATTCTTCCATGCCAACTTTTTCGAGACCTGTAGCAGACATCCAATTTAAAATTAATTTATTGGATAAAAGGGCAAAATCTCTGTTTTATTTATTTATGTTCTCTATGTTCTGTTGTAAATAAAAAATTGGCTCATGTGATTAGATTTTAGATATTGATTTTTTGTTTTCATTTTATTCAAATAAAAAAATAAATAACGTCCCAACATTTCCAGAACTATATATATAGTTTTTTGTAATTATTTAAGATGAAAAATCTGGGTCTTTAACAAGGGCAGTAAAATAGAAATATTATTAATAAAAACCTTGGGAAAATTCCCAAATAAGTTTTAATGTGACCTTCATATAACAAAAAGAATAAAGTGGCAATCTGTTGAAATAAGAATCATCTAAGTGCCTAAAGTTGTAGAAATTTCCAAGAATGAATTTATGAATGAATTGGCATAAATTGGTTTTGTTTTGCGAGTGGAGCTCAATGAGTCGGTGACTCGAGAAACTCTCCGACTGATTCAGTCCTATTCATGAGCATTTTGCGAAAAGGTGCATCTCAAACCAATGATGGTTTTTCATCATTACATCCAACCGTTGCTTGAAGGTGTGGAGTCAGATATAATGCCCTTTTACCCACATTTTCACCTCTAACAGCTCTACTTTTCACAGATCCACTCTGCAGGAGAGCCGAGCTGTTATCCGTATCATCTGCCTTCTGGATATCGATCCCTCGACAGCATCCTCAGTGCATCCCAGGATAACAGGCTGTCACAGCTCTCACTTTACGAACTAATCATTTCATATGCTTATTATGCACTCAGAACAGAGCTGTGTGTCACTATACGCTGACGTCCACAGGATTCAGTGCTGCAATATATCATCAAGCGCCTCTATTTCCTTATGCATGCAACTATTTAAAATGCCCATTTTCAGGTGAAAGTCTCTGAATATTTGGAGTGCACTGCATACGTGTTCAGCCATCAAGTGTTTGTGTGCCAGCAGATGATACACTGGATTGCTCAAAGGCCTCAGGAGCTACTAGACAGCATGGTGCTGGTGTTTGTAAGGCAATTACAGATGACTGGGAAGAACGTGCTGACTCTGGTGTCTGCACTTTATCTGTGAAATTTCTTCTTCCTCTCCGATAATCATCTGTTGTTTGCTTTGGCTGGAGGCAACACGGTTATCTCAGGTGACAGCACACACACACACACACACATATATATATAAAAATCTGGTAATATGCTTGCACAATATTGCCAATCTTGCTTATTTTATAAACCCCACCCTACCATGACATGTCAACCAATCAGAATGCCTTAAAATTATTGCTGTGCAGAGACTGATTGGTTAAAACTGGTTTGCTGAATAAGGGGCAGTCCAACAGTCTCACGACCAATTTGTACAACCTCACTTGTACGATTTGTCTAAACCCCAGTGATGGGTAGATTTAGGGGCGGGGTTAGGTGAATTTGTATGAGTGAGGTCATACAAATATGTGCGAAATACCGTGAGACTGGGCTGGACAGTCAAGTCATTTCTTGCTTCAAAATTATTTAAAAATAAATAACAATTTTAAAAAAAGAAAAGAAGCACCCTTAGAAATATATAATCTATGGAAGCCCCTTTCTGCCACTGAATAAAAAAGATTTTGACTTTTTTTGTCAAACTCGCAATTGTGAGTTATAAAGTGAGAATTGCAACTTTATAAATCAGAATTCTGACTTTATAATTCACAATTGTGTCACTCTTCTGACTTTTTTTCTCCTTTTAGTTGTGAGATATAAGCTCGCCGTTGTGAGTTATAAAGTCCAGTTTTGAGGGATATGTTGAGCTGTTGAGGATTGAGTTTATATCTCGCAAATTCTGACTTTATTACTCGCCTTTGCGATTTTATATCTTACAATTGTGAGATGAAAAAGTCACAATTACCTTTTTTATGTTTTATTCAGTGGTGGAAGTGGCGTTCCATAATAATCAGTTTAATCTAAATTTAATTAATAAAATGTTTTTGTTTTTGTTTTTTAAATCCAACTTTAAGGGTTTTTAATTCATGTGGAAACCCTTAATACTTTAAATCTAGATTCACCTTGTCTAAAGTTAATGCTGAAACACCAGTATGATGATGTCATCAGAAGCATGCAAAATTAATCATCTTCTCGCTGTTTATCTCTAATTTCAACGGCGCAATGGTATCTTTGTAGGACGGCATTTCAGTGTCAGTTTTCCAGAATGACTAAGCTGTCCTTTAAATGGCTTTAAAAAATATTTTAAGTTGCTAAAATATTTGCATATGAACTAAAATCTGCCCCCCCTCCCCCCAAAAAAAATATATATACACACACACAGTATATAATATATATTAATGCTGTCAAACAATTAATCGTATACAAAATAAAAGTTTTTCTTTACATATGTGTTTGTGCTGTTTATTTATTCTGTTTATATCAAAACACACGTACAGTGCATGTTTTGAAAGTATTTAAATGTAAATGAATTTATATATTTATTTTCTTATATTTGATATTATATCTAAATATATAATATATAAACATAACATTTTCATTAATATATTATATAATTATATACATGCATCTGTTTGTATTTATATATACTTAATAAATATACACAGTACATACAAATATATTATGTAAAGAAAAACTTTTATTTTGGATGCGATTAATCATTTGACAGCACTAATAATAAAAATATATTAAACCTGTTGCAAGTAAATTATGTGTGAATACGCAGGTCAGAGTTCATGAGATGTGTATCTAAATGTGTGTTCATGCTCTCATTGGCTGTCGGTGTATGTCACAGACTTATGAGGATCAGTGTGATGAATTCACGGATTTGCTCATTCATCTCTCTACATGAGCTCATAAAGCACAAACAGATGGTTCACATCATAAGATGCAGATGAAAAATTAATTCACTGAAGGCTTTCCAACAAGGAGAGGATAGTAATAGGAAGAGGTGTATTTAAAACAAAAATAAGTCCCTGAATGATTTTAAAGGCATTAAGAGCATGTAATGAAACTGGATATACCTCACTCATGCCTATACACCATTTCAATTGGTCAGAAAGCAAGTGAACTCATAAGATAACCAATGAAAGGTAGTCAAATAAAGATTTATGTATTTGCAACAACAAATAAAAAGATATTTATTGTAAAGCAAGCTCATATCTAAGTTGACAGGACACATGTGAAGCATTGCTTGGCTTTAACCTCATGTTGTGAACAAGTCTTATGGGCCGTTGAAATGTTCCCATTTAACGCTGAGAGTAATGAAGTCTTCAGCGCAGCATGGATTTGAGGGATGTAATGTAACTCTTTTTTTCGTGATACGGACACGATTCTTACTCGACTTTCGTGAATCCAGCATGAAATGATGCATCCAATGGAATCGTAGATTTACGGAGTTACGAAAATAATGAAATATTCGTGACCCTGACACGAATAAATCGATTTAGTGCTAATTTCGTGATATTGTCACGACCTGCCGTGAGACTGGGTTGTGTGGGTTGGATAATAAACTCTGCATGTTTCTGAATGTTCAGTCTGTGAAGTCCAGATTCATCTTATAACATAAGGCTGTTTATTTCTGTTACATACGGCTTATTCATGCATTCAAAGATGGGTTAATAATAGAATATCTACATTTCTTTCTAGCAACTTTTACTATTTCTTCCTAGTTATCAGATTTTCTTAGATGTGCAGCAGTTTCATAATATCCTTTTCAATATCTGTGGGATGGATATGGACATAAAAAGCACATAAAAAATATGATTATATGACTTTTTATTAGAGCATGGACAATTCATATTTTCATGGATTATTTTCAGGAAACGCTTATTGGTTATATATCCTGTGAACTTGTGTACAATTAGTCAGGTTTCCATTGACTTATTTTCTTGCATTAAAAATAAACTAGTATATAATTAAACATAAATAAATGCTGCATATGTGAATTAACCTACAACATGCCTGTATGAGTAAAATATAGAATGCATTTATTTATGTATTTATTTTATATACTGATACATGGAGAGGAAATTAATCATTTGTATTCTCAAAATCATCCAATAAAGAAAAGACATTTATTTATATCCCACATGTAACAGCATATATTTGTAGTGTCTTATTGAAGCCTTCATAATTCATAAACCCAGTCTTGATGCCTGTATGCGTTATGATGTTCAGTTCATATTTGTAATATTGAGCTCCTCTCAGGAGGCATCACCACAGGCTTTATGGATTTACCCAATCTGCACAGGAACAGTCAGTCTGTATCGTGCTTTGATATAACGCATCTCTCTGCCGCAGTGCATGGCGTGCATCGCCGTGCTAATGTCTTGACTTCTGAATGTGAAGCTCCTGCACTGCAGCAGATGGAGGAATGATGTGGATTCAGTGATTTGGGTTTCTCTTCAGAGAACATACACCCTGCACTCAAGTGTAATTGTGCTTTGGCAGCTTTAAAAGTTATTTTGTGTCGTATTTCTGGTGCATTTCCTTAAAATAAGCATTAAGCCAAGAATGTTGTGGATGCTAAGGATGCATGATACATTTTTTTTTAATTGGATTCGTATGATTTTACATTTAACTGTGCATGCTTGTTATAATTTTTCTACCTTACTTTCACATTTTTTTATATTTGATATTTATAATCATTCCTAATTTAAATATAATATCTATCAAATCTACTGCAAACGATTCTGAATATTTGTGATGCTCTGGTACATTTACTTTGTATAATGTTTTATCAAAATAATTTTGACAGGATTTTTATAGTGTCCATTTATCAGTAATATGCCATAACACAAGAATAAATACGCCGTACAGAGAAAACCAAAGTGACAATTACAGTAAAAAACAGCTGTGGGTACAGAATTCGTCTGTAAAAAATACTGTAGCAACATTTTAGGTTTTACGGTTTAAACTTAAATTTACAGTTACATACCGTAATTTCATTAATTGATATAATGTTAATATACCAAGCTATTAAAGTACTGAAATCAGTTTTGTATCTTTGAAGTACACTGATAAGCACCAAATGCAGGAGGTGATGAGAAAGTCACATGATGAACCGAAGCCAATCACAAGCAGCTTTTAAATAATACGAATATAAATATATATAGAATGTGCACAGTGTCATTCACACAAACACTACATTAATTGTTACTTATTAAACACTTAATGACTCATTAAACTGAAATATGCTATATTCATTTAGATGTAACATACAACCCTAATAATCAAGATTTCTGGGAACGTCAGTTTATGGGTTTTTCCCAAAAAATGTCTATTACAGTTTTTCACCTTATATGAAAGTGAAAAAGTAAGTTTTTACTGTAGCATTTTCACACTTTATTGTTGTTAAAATTACGGCCTTTTTTTACAGTGTTTTGCGTATTGGTATTGGCCAAGTTTATATTGTTTGAACGCCTATTCAGCACCAAACCACTATAAAGCATGTTTTAGCATATTTAATATGCACATTTTTAACATTTTAATTATAAACATTACATTTTTTTAAACGAAACGTTTTAGTGTACTTCTAAAAGAAATATTTATCTTTCAGTAATCATTGTATTGAACTTATGAGTTTTGTTTTTTTGCCCTAACAATAAAAAAAGAAATGTTTTTAACATAAAACTAAGCACTTAAATATCTTTACGCTAAGTCAAATTATTTGTAGATATCAGGATGACTGATATTTATTTCAATATTATGTAAGTAGTGGCCTTGTAGATATTAGCAGCTGCACCAAACAACTTTTGCTCAGTTTGGGCTTCTGAGTAAAAAAGGGTTTTTCCATATTCTCACTATATCATAGTAGGCCTGAAGTATCTTAAAGATCCAGTAAAATTTGCCATTTCAAATAATTAGATTATTTAATATGTCAGGCTTTACAGGGTTAAAGTCTTTTTTTACGATGCTTTTTTGCTGTTTTTCTTCACAACTTTACAGCCTGTTGTTATTAAAAATGCTCTTGTTCGATGAGATTTTGGGGGAACTGTTTCTGCTCTCTGTATTCTTGTACCCCTACAGGCATTTCTTTAGTGAACATGGCATGAGGAGAACATTGTGCTGTTGGTCCTGCACAGGTTGGTCATCCCTCATCGCTCTCTGGGCCGGACCGGCTCGGCTCATCCTCCATCATACAGGATCGTGAGGAAATCTGGAGCAGCAGCTCTCTAGATCAAAACTCAGGCAGAATGAAATATGATGTTAGGTGAGCTGTTTCCTTGAGTCAAGCACAGCACGAATTCAGAAGCTCACTGTGGGCCGCCGATTCAAACGCATCTCTTAGACAAGCTCCAGTAGGTTTTTTTCAGAAGTGAGGTATGTTTATGGAAAGCTGCTCTTCATTATAGATGGCTTGTGTCTAAGCACTCGATTTTTGGATGTGCTAAAACAAGAACGGCTGACTTTTTTGTGCTCCTTTATTGAGCTTATTAGTTTTTCTACAGCAGATGGAATAATGATGGACAGGCATCGCAGATGTTTCATTGTGTGTTCACTTGGTATTCGCTTTTCAACTTTTCAGATGCGTTTTAGATAACAGGCTGGAAAGCGTGGAAGCTTGTTTCTGCTAATGGATTCCAAAAATGTAAAAGTAATTGTGACTTTTTGTCTCGCAATTTGGTTTATAGGTTATCGCTCACAATTTAGACTTTTATTATAAACTCAGAATTTAGTTACAAAGTCAAAATTGTGAGAAAAAGTCACAATTGCGAAACAAACTCTCAAGTTTCAATCGTTTTAAGTTTAAGTCACAATTATCTTTGTACATTTTCTTATTGAGTTTATGCATGATGTAAAGTCTGAATTTGAAGATGTTAACTCATTTCGACTAAATCCTTCTTAAATTCTTTTTTTTATATATTTATGAATTTATATCTGTCAAAAAGTTACAATTGTTAAAATGTACTATTTACTTTTATATGGAAACCTTCCACTAAAAGGTGGAAAGTCTGATTCATTATAAGGAATATAAATGTTATTATTTTTTTAATAGCTTAATGGCAAATATAGCAGATGATACACATGCTCTCTATAAATAGTGTTTCTTTAGTGTAAAAAAATATATATATTTAGTGTAAAACAATATTTTTATAATACTCATCACCATTATAACTTAAAGTATTTGAGTAATAGCACTATACTATTTTACTGCACACTGTAAAGAATTGTGTGAAAATCCGATGGTAAAAACCTGTTAAATGGTTAATGGTAAATTCCTGTAAAATTTTACAGGGAAAAAACGTAAACTGACATTCCCAGAATTCCCTGTGACTTTCTAATCCCCACCTGCATTTGGTGCTTATCAGTGTATTTTTAAAGGTTTTAATGTTAACATTATATGAGCTAATGAAATTATGGTATTTAACTGTAAATTAAACTTAAAACCATAAAACCTAAAATGCTTCTAAATTATTTTAACAGTGTAGGAATCTCTGCTTTACTTAAGTTCTCTTAAGTAACTGAATATTGTACTTTTTTATCAGTTACATTTAGAAGGTAAAAATAATGCTTAAAGGTGCCCTAGAATGCATTGAGAGAATATTTAAAATTGTTGTCTGATATGTAGATTTCCATTTCCAACCCTAGAATTTGACCCTAGAATGAAACAGTCTGTTTTTGCCTTATTTGGAAGCTTCATGAATAGTA
>JAUCMS010000001.1:21252932-21263286 GCA_032357445.1 Enteromius radiatus
TCGTATCGGCACCCAAGTATCGGAATCGTATCGAATCGGGAGGTAGGTGTATCGTCCCATCCCTAATATATATACATTGCTATAATTGCTATAGTATATCAAAAATATATTAATAAAAATTTATTAATCAATCAATATAACAATAATTCTGTTATAAATTAATGAATATACTTTTTTTTTTTTTTACATTTAGTAATTTATTACAAACTATTAAATCAATTATTTTAAAACGAACACACAATAGGCACTAAAAACAGCTCAGGATCTTCAGACCCAACAACAACAAAACTTAGTGTAAAGTGCTTTATGATGTGTTGGATCGCTGTGAGCCGTTGTTTGGGTTTGGGAAGTAAGAGAGTAAATAACGAGAGAAAATGGGTGATTTTTTGGCTGAACTGCTGATGGTATAAACCTTCCCAGAGCGCAGGCTGAGCAGTAAACACTGAACGGACAGTAAAAATTGTCCTCAAGAAGGTGTGGAGGTGAGGAGTGATGAATTAGGTTGTTAATACAGTGCCATTGTAAACGGTCACAGGGTTTTATACAGCGCCGAATATTAATAGCGATTTGGATGTCTGCTTCTTGATTTTATAGCGCTGGGAAGTGGCGAAGCGCCAGGACGTGCGCAAACTTGGCTGACTGGCTGTTAGACAAATGAAGCAGTCAAATAAAAGAAAGCAGCTGCTGGGTTTTACGCTAGCGTGAGGAGGCTTTGTGGCATCTGCTGCTTTAGCGTCGTGTGAAGTCTATCACTGTTGTAAAAGTGCTGAGGTGCCATCATGAGGATTGTGGGTAAGAGGAGGAACTACTCGAGAAGACTTAAAGAAGATGATCCAATTCTGTCGTCTGGTATTAATGAACTGCATTTATGCAGTTAGACAATTATTATACTTACACTAGCAAATATAGGCGCCTCATACTGAAGGAATTTATTTATTTGTTTATTTCCATTAAATGTACACAATGCTATTTTTATATCATTAATCAGAATAAAATCACAAATAAGTAATAATAATAAAATGTAAACGTAAATAAATATATATATGTATGATTATATAGGTAGATAATAATAATAATAATTTTAAACTATACATTATTAAAAACATAAATATGCAATATATATTTTTTGCTTATTTATTTATTTATTGCACAGTGTAACTTCATAAAATAATTAATGTTATCTTTTTGATATTATAATTATGCCAAAAATGAGCTGATTTTGGGCAGGGTCTTTATTCTCATTTTGAATAATTTTGTGCAATCATTAAAATTGAAATAAAATACAATATAGAATAAAATTAAATTAGATTTTTAAAAAATGCAATTAAATTAAATATAGAATAAATTAATTTATATTAAAAAATACAATTAAATTAAATATAGAACAAAAATTAGATTAAAAACAAGGTTTTTACTTTCTAGATCCTTCAGTGGAAGTTTTATGTCGCATAAAATAATATATAACACATATAAAATGTAATTAAATATAAATAAAATAAAATGCAATAAAATAATGTATTTTTAATTAAATTAAATTAAATTAGAATAAAATTAATTCAAATAAAAAATAAAATTGAATACATTAAAATAAAAACCTGTGGTAAATGGTATTAGTGTCACACTCGTGTAAAAACGAGAGTCTTTTAATGAACTACTCAGAAACACAGGATACAATGCAGGCATGTAACACATACAATGACCGACAAGGGAGGCTAGGAACACAGGGTAGTTAAACACTAGGACATAATGGGAGAACTCGGCTGGGACCAAATAAACATAATAACTCATCAGGGCATACACGTGGAGAGCAAAACACAGGGCCAGGGCACACAAGACTGACCTGTAGTCTCTACCTGATGTCCAGTGTATTTCCAGTGTGGGTCCTGAAGCAAAGTTGAGATGTTTTAGGGTGATACTTGTCCTCGGTGAGCGTTTCTGTCAGGTATTGATGGACTCTTCTGGAGGGACTGTGATTTAGTTAAACATCACGTCTCTTTGTAGAAGCTCATTCTTCATTGGCTCTGTAAAGTGCTCCAGTCGTCTCAAAGGCCCCTCCTTTCCATTCATAATCCCATTCCAGCTTCCACAAGATGGGATTTGTCCAGATCAATTTTCTAATGCATTTTTCATTTTGAAATGTAATTAGGGTGGTTTCTCCTCTCACTGATCACTGATTCATATTCTCTCACCTGCTTGTATTAGCGGGTCAAGGGTGAGTTCAGTGCTTGGCTAGCTCTAATCTCTCAATGGAAAACCAGCTTACTGTTACATTAATATCCATGGAAGTGGGCTCATGAAACCTTTCTTTTGAAGTAGAGGTTATTCCATTTCTCGGACAGCTTTTAAAATCCCCAGCCTCAGACCGAATCTTCTTCAAGGTCCACCTGATGCATATTTCACTTACTAAAGTCACAAGCTCTGATCTGATTGGCCGGCTTAATGCTTCTTCTGGGAGTCCGAGAGCACAGGAGGAGCGCTTCTGAGAAAGAGCTGCATGGTAGCATTGATCCTCAGAAAGACATATTTGAAGTGTTTGAAAAAAAAAAAAAGTTAACCAGCTAAGTTCGGTTTTTAAAGTACATATATTTTTTTTTTATATTATGTTTATTGATTTCTCTATTTGCACTGGTTCAGGTATTTTCATCAGCCATATAGGATAATTATTTGCTTAATTTATTGAATATCAAAGTCAGGAGATTATCTTAAGTAATTTATTACATTCTAATATTGACATATAATAATGTCACATGATAAAATGGCTATAAAATACTTCCATATTCCAACATTTTAATATTTCTCATATTATTAGTATTTTTTTTTTAAATATTGTGTTCATGTCCTTGCACTGCTGGTCCTCACAGGTAAATTCTTACCTGATTGAAAGTCATGAATTTAGCTTAAATCATATCTAAATCAGATCATAAATTCAATACACTCTGAATAAATTGCTTCTCACATGCAGTTATTACTAATCTTCTCCAGTAAAGTTAACGTAACACACCAGGTGTCAAAACAACTGTTTGGACCATATGCCACAGCGCTAATAATATCTACCAAGATTTAATGCCCGGCATATGCTTGTGCTGACAGCATTTCCTTTCTACTTTCTTTATTTGTCACGTGTTACCAGAAGCATTTCTCAGACAGGTTTAGTTTTCGAAACAAAGTTTGAGGTACAGGAACACGTCTCTGAATGCATGTAACGGCTGTGGCCAGCTGTGGGTGTTAGGTCTAGTGCTTCAGTAGGCAGCGTTTTAAATTATAATGTGCACAAAGGTAGGCAGTATCAAAAAAACAAACTGTTAGGCTTCATCTTTAGACCATTTTACCCAGTATGCTGTGTATTTTTATGGTTTGAGTATTGCATCACAAGCTTATCAGCGTATTAATGCCCAATTCTGGATCAGTTGTGAGTTTAATCTCCATGTGAGGAGTCTATCTGTTTGCTTCTGTATGTGAAGAGAGAGTTATGAGGGGTTTTAGAACAGAGCCGCAGACTCAAACCACTTTCCTAATTGGACTTCCTGTGTTTGTGTGTGATTCCTGACCAGCATCAAGAGCGATTGTGTGCAGGTTATTGGAGGTGCACTCATTGAAGTGTGTGACTGTGAAGATACCTTGTGCTAAAGAGTCCCAGAGTCACTGCAGCCAGTCCCGTCTGTTGATGCTGCTTGATACTTTCCACTGTGCTGTTCGTGATCGCACTGAGATGATCAAGCCGGTGAATCTTTGTGTCATTGTCATTTTTATCTGCAAGCCGCCCACCTGCGTGCTTCAAAGAGACAGGAAGACGAGGAGCGCTTGTGAAGCACTTATCTGACAGTTTCTGTGAGGGAGTGAGATAAGATCCCGCAAACTCTGACCTTTGCCCTCTGAACCACGTGGACTGATTGTCTGATGATTTCTTCTACATTATGTCAGATTTGACCCTTTCACCCAAAAATGCTCCTGCTCTTATAAATGATATTTGGTCTTTCAGTTAGGTAAGCATGTGTGCCTAACAAATACAGTGTTGTTGTTCAGTATATAACATCTAGGCGGAAAACGCAAGTCTGTTGGTTGAGGAAATTGCCAATTGGTCCAAACACATGATCGTTTTTTACATTTATTTGGGCTCATATCTGTTCCTGAACTGCACACAGACTGTATTATGATAATTTCCAAAAATGTGATTCAGGGCTCTCAAGTTTCACACGCATTTCAGCCAGTTCACAACGCTCTCACGACACACGCTGAAAAGTAAGAGATAACGATAACTTGTACTGTATATACAATTAATAGGCGAGGCGAAATCAGTCGCCTGTGATCGAAGATAGTGTGAGCTGCTGCTGAGAATTGAGAATGCTCCATTAGCGCCATCTGCTGTGAGAGAGTCAACTTGCATCTTCTTTCAGTCCATTTGCTGTTTTTTTTTCCCAGTACGGTGTACATTTTAGGACATCCTCAGACCTCAGTCAATACATGAAAATGCATCATTCCTCAGACTAAAAGGACTTTGTCAATGGACCAAACAGCATTGTGACTTAGACTGAAAGAATTCAGGTCTCGGAAAAAACAACGTCCCTTGTCAGGTCTCGTACAATCAGGGATAGGGCGAAACGGACTCATATTAACAGGCATCAGACAAAAAGTCCTCAGGACTATATGATATGAGATAACATGCATTTCACGAGTAATTTGTGCATGTTTAAAAAGTTAGTAATAGTGGATAACGTTAGCTTGTATGTTGTAAAGTTAAGGTTTATTTTCGTAATAAAAATACTTATGAAATGCATGTTATCCTATGCATAAAATGTAACTAGTTTAGACTTTAATAAACCTGTTAAAATAAACAATATCAGAAGCAGCTTACCTCCATCTGCCATCCCCAACAGTTCTACACCACCCCTTTTTTTGGGGCGCATGTATGTGACGTCACGCTCCACCTGAGGACTTCACACACAATTTCACACATCTAAGGTCAGAGCATTTTATTTTTTGACTTAGATCTTAAAATCATATTCTAGTTAAATAAGGATAAAATACATATTTTGCCTGCAATTTAACTAAGGTCTTCTAAAAAATGTATTTATTGCTAGTATCGCGATATAATATCGATATTGTCTCGAATGTGGAAAATACAGTGATATGAATTTTAGCTCATATCGCACACACCCAAGGTCTTACAGGTTTTAGTTTGGGGTGAACTAACCCTTTTTCCTGTATGGTTTCCGTTTCAGTGAAACATGTACATGCACTCGTGATAGTTTTGTCCTTGTTTTCTCTCCTGTTGAATTAAAGCTGTGTTTGAGTCCCTCAGAGGGAAGCTGCTGGTCCCCCACACGTCCTGAGGCCTGAGGTGACCCAGAGTTCAGTCTGATTAGCTCTCGTCCCATGAGCCGGAGTCTGGGTTTACTGGGATTTACAGCCGAATGGTGAAGTAAACCAGGCACATTCATATATCTACATTTCTCTGTGATACCGAAATATATTTTTAAACGGTGTTTAACTGACTGATTTTTGTGCTAGTTTCATGTCTCTCGTTTCACGTTGCGGTCTCTTTCTTCTTGCATAATGGAATAGTTTGAGCTCCAATCAATATTTCACGTCTGTTTATTTATTTATTTGGTGAGAAGTCGTCTAATAAGCTGGGTAAGGTACAGTCAGATGGATATTCTGGCGGAAGCTAGCTCTTTAGGGTGACCAGCGATTGATCCAGGTCCCTGTGGGAGTTTGTTTTGTGATAATGACCTGCTGATTGAACATCATCTCTCTCTGATGTACTCATGAATCTGCTTCCTCTGGAAAGACAGCGAGCCTCGCTTTGGCTTGCTGTTTGTGACGAGGTACTATAAAGCAGCTTTGTGTGCACTTCAGGTCTTAATTGAAAATTCAACCATCCGGGTCAATAGAAATAACCATTTCTGACATTTTACGCAATTGGCTCTGATTACATTTTCAGATCAGTATGCATTGTATGCAATTTTACTTACGTTACTAATCAGGATGTAGAATTGTGATGCTATAAAATTCTTATTTTGTGTGTGTGTGTGTATATATTTATATAGTATAGTATATAGTATTTATGTATAGTTTCGCATATTTAATAGATACATTTGATATTTCAGCTTTTATTTATAAAAGTTTTTGTTTGCATAATATATGTGTGTGTGTTCTGTCTGTATTTGTTATGTATATATAAATACACACAGTGTATATTACACAAATATTTACATTTCTAGGTTTATATTCACACAATTTATGTTATAAATAAATATGTTTACATTTGTAACATAACATATTTATCTGAAATATATACATGCATGTGTGTATTTATATACAGTACGCTGTTGATATTAAATATACACAGCACACTTACATATATGTAAACAAAAACGTATTTTGGATGCGATTCGCAATTTTATTTGCAATTATTCGTTTGACAGCATTCATTTATATTATATTATGAAATAATGTTTAATTTACAATCACAGTAATTACATTGTTTATTTAAATAGTGGATATTAATATTTATTTATGGTGTACTAATTAAGTTGTATGTACAATGGTGGAAATGTTAATTATATATACTGTATTTATATATGTGTGTGTGACCCTGGACCACAAAACCAGTCATAAGGTTAAATTTTAAAAAACTGAGATGTATATGTCATATGGAAGCTCAATAAATAAGCTTTCTATTGATATATGGTTTGTTAGGATAGGACAATATTTGGCCGAGATACATCTATTTGAAAATCTGGAATCTGAGGGTGCAAAAAATATCAATATACTGAGCAAATCACCTTTAAAGTTGTCCAAATTAAGTTTTCTTAATGCATATTACTAATCAAAAATTACATTTTGATATGTTTACAGTAGGAATTTACCAAAAAATGTTCATGGAACATGATCTTTACTTAATTCCCTAATGTTTTTTGGCATAAAAAAAGAAATCTGTAATTTTGACCCATACAATGTATTTTTGTGTGACAAAAAAAAAGTGACAAAATGTATATTTTGACAATTACATTTGATTTAGAAATGTTTAATCGGATATTTTGAAATGTATGTTTTGCCTTAAGACTGAAATTCCAATGGATTGCAATTCAGTAAATTCCCAAATCTAAGTGGGTGGATCTTCTTGCTCAGTATGATGATCAAAAGTCTGTTCATGAATTGAAAAGAAGCCAGTATTGACTCTGGTTCATCTGGTGCAGTGGAGCAGATTGGGCTGTACTGGTCATGTGAAGGTTTTGAGCGAGCACGGGCATGTTGTGGAATGACACTGCACCACTGCTTTTCCTCTCGGTTACCAGTTGTTAACCGTGGTACGTTCAGTTGCGGATTGATCTTCTGTCTGATGATTTGATTCAAAGGCCCGCCGCTGTTTATGCGAGTTAAGAAGCATTGAACAAGCTGGTAGGTCACTCTTGTGTTTGTGCTGTGTTACTTACCACTGATGAATCACACTTATGTTTCAGTGGAAAGTGTGTTCAAGCTGTGCTTCTCTGTGGAGAGTTTATTAAGCTGCAGATTCGTATAAACTTCTGTTAAGTAAATGCATGAAAACCTTAAGAAGTAAGTATGCAAGTAAACATTAGTCTAGAGAGCACTGGCCTTCGTGAGACTGAGCTTGAGATCTCATGACTATTTCTGTCTGTGTGTCATGTACAGCAGGAATTACATCAGGTTATTAGAGGAAGTTCAGTCTTGGATTCACCTCGGGATGTTTTGCTAGTAAGCAGATGTGTATGTGCCTACAGCATCTAATGGATATAAGTGTAGTATGACCTGTGTTTCGCTCTCGTTACTCTGTGTGTTTTTCAGAAGTGGCTTTGGTTTAAAGGTTGTTTACAGTAAAAGAAAAAGCACTCAGGCAGCTCGGAAATGGACCAGATTAACCTTCAGCGAGCATGCTTGAGATATTGAAATTCTAGCCTAGCAACGTGTGACCTGTAGATATTTGTATTCATAGTCTCAGAGGTCAGCGCTGTCGGAGAGACTGTCGAGAGCAGGAAAATTAAGTGATAGAGAGGAGTTATAATTTAATAATGTGATATAAAGTGGCCACCATTCATTTCCTGTGGTGTTAGAGGTTATGTAACAATCTTACATAGCCAGACTTTTGATCGTCAGACTGAATAAGCAGCTTATTGTGGTTAAGTCCCGCCCATTTAGAATGGAGGACACAGTTTGATTGACACTTGAAGTGGCCAATCACCATTTAGTTTGCTTTAACATGCAGTTTTGTGTTTTCTGACTGAGTTGGCATTCTCATGCTCAGTGGAAGTCATAAAAAAAAAAGATTTCTATGAAGCCTGTATTTATAATACATTATAGGGGGATTCTTAAGGCATTATAATGGATGCTTATAAATCTTATAATGTGTTATAACATCTAATGAATAATCATAAAAACAAGTATAATGCGTTATAATATTTGTGATCATAACATTTAAGAGTTTGATTAATTATTACACACTACGAACACTATATTAAATCTACTTCATATATAATGGACTACATCTTGTGAGTGGTTAGGTGCTGAGTGTTATTTGAGTGTTTCCTGTGACACTAATATTTAGGCTAATATGAGCTAGCTAAGAGTATTCGTAGACTTAAGTAGGGTAGGGAGAATGTTTACATACTTGTAAAGTATCCTATACTTAGTATGTCTGTTAAGAAACCATCGAAATAGTGTTAGCATTTAGCAGAAACGCTACTAATACTCTATTGAAGGCTAGTGATATGTAGTTGCAGAGTTACTTATCAACAGCTGCCTAAAGGGTACCATCAAAACAACCAAATTGAGATCATAAATGTGTCATATCACACATTCATCTGATCTGATATCTGTTTGAGAAAAAATATCATTGTTATTATTATTACTTATAAGTGGTATTTGTCCGCTTTAAGTAAAGTAACATGAGTAAAATGGCAAGATATGAGACATATAATGCGATATAACTTTGAGAAATATAGTATATTGTAACTTAAGTGGACGAGTCGTGTTCATTGTGTGTCATGATCATACTCTTATAACCACAAATAAGTAAATATTAAACTGTTTTTATGAATTATGCCTTCATTATAATGCCTTAAGAATACCCTTATAAAGTAACAGAAAGTGCCACCTAACTACTTTTTAATGAAGTAGATTAGTTTTTGGTTTGCAGTCGTGTTTTTGTTGCTTGTGCATCATTGCAACTGGTTTATGTGTAGTTGATGGAGAAATGGTTGGTGTGAAACCCGTATGTGAAGTGTGAAGATGCAGATGCATGCAGTATTTCTGTGACTGACGACACCAGAAGACGTGGCCAGTCTCATTTGTTTTGTGTTTCGAACTGTTTTTGCATCAAAGATAACTACAGTAAAGCAGTTTTGTGTAGCTTTTATTAGTTACTGCAAACAGTTGTTCAATTATGGTTAATATCCACCTTCTTTTCACACCATTAGTCATCAAATTATCTGTAAACACAGCAGCTGTCATAAAAAGGAGGTCCAACTTTAATTTAAGGCCTCTGAAAAACCAGTCGTTTCAAGGTCATCATGATTCAAGCGAAAACAGGTGATGTCTGAGTGGTTGAGTTGTTTGCTCTGTAATTAGTCCATCCATTCTCACTAGCCTGACACATTTAGACGATCCGCTGGCCAATCACAGCGCTGTGGAGGCGCTGCCGCCTGCCATGTGACCTTACATGCATATTTTTCAACTGCTTTCACCCCAGTAACATTATTAGTCATTGATTCATTTGAATTCCAGCGTATTTTAAAGAAATTGTGCAATGCAGCAAACACAAAAAACACTTTTTTAAAGACTATGATGATGTGTTTCCACCTTTAATAGCATTAGCTGCGCTCTAAATGCACACTATATATGCACCTGTATGTAATTATGCACTATGTATGCAACCATGTGGTGTATTAATTATGTACGGTTACTTTGTCATTCTTAATCTGAAAAGTCTGATAGCCCCTTTCCCTTCGCAACATAAGCAGCGTGCATAAGTATGTGATTTTTAATGCATCTATTGTAATGTAAATGTATAACAATATGCTTTAAGTACACGTTGTGTTATATTACCTATATGTATTACTTTTTGTGTTACACAACCTTTTATTAAATGTAAAAGCATAAATAAAATCATATTAAATATTAATAATTCTTGTCACCAGAGTCAATATTATATATATAAATATATCTCTTTTGTTGATTGGTAAACTTAGGAATATTAGACTGCTGTCACTTTAAGAGCTGCCCAGATCCAGTTACTTCCATTTTCACCTTCGAAGCATCTTATGGCGCTTTTCCACTACACAGTACCAGCTCGCCTCAGCTCGACTCGGCTCTGTTTGGTTTTCCACTGTGTAAA
>JAUCMS010000001.1:21263386-21282627 GCA_032357445.1 Enteromius radiatus
GGTACGAAAAAAAGTACCTGGAAGCCGGTACAGGTACAACTTTTACACAGTGGAAAACCAAACAGAGCCGAGCCGAGTCGAGCCGGTACTGTGCAGTGGAAAAGCGCCATTAGGGGCATGTGACTTTATTTGAGATATATTAAAAAACGGTCCTGGCCCTTCCAAGCCTTCCAATGGGAGTAAGTGGGTGTTTCTTGTCAACATTTCAGAAAACGTTAAATAAAGTGCGCACATTCATAATAAAACATCCCTCACACAGCTCCAGGGATTGAATAAAGCCCTCCTAAAGTGAATCCATGCATTTTAGTAAGATAAATATCCATATATCAAACATGATAAACAAACTTTTCCCACTTCCACAAAGTTTCCTTATTTTATCAAAGGTAAACTAGTCTTCTCTTGGCTTATATTGACATGTTCTATTTATGACTTCCTGACACAAATTTCCAATTATTTATAACGATCGCTTTATCGCGTCCAGTGTAGGCAGACTTTAGCTGTTGAGTCTGGAGTAGACACGGTGTTACTCGCGAATCGAGAAGAACCAAAGCAACCTCAGCATCCAATCGCAGGCCTTACGCTCCATCCTCTGCAGCGCTGAAAAGCTGATCCGATATTTACACAGGTCCTACCTCGTTCCGCAGATATTTCCTGTCACTCGTCTCGGCTGCTCACTGAATGCACTCTCCTCCACATCATTAGTAGACACACCCCTTACTGCTGATTGTTTTGGTGCTCAGTTTTCTAGTGCATTTTTGAAAAATCGCTTACCCTGCCTTTAACCTCATGTTTCGTAGCGTTTTTCGCTTTAATTCTATAATGTCAATTGCTTCATCATTCGATATATACATTTTAGCCTAATTTATTTTTAGGCTCTGGTGTGTTTTGTGGATTAGCTGTAAGCCTGTAAAACAGTAATTCCTCCAACTGCAGAGCAAGCAAGCAAATAGCAGACTACACACACACACACACAGTGTCTGTCTCTGTGTGTTAATTCAAGTGGCTGTTGAGTCACTGACCCCAATCATTGTTTAACCCGTGTGAGGTGTGTCTGTTTCTCTTTTCTGTCTCACCTACTTTAGCTGTCTCTCTCTTTCTCTCACACACACACAGTGTGTGTGCTTGGTCTCTTTCTCTTTCTCTTTTTTTCTGTTCCTTCCTTAATCTCTGAGTGTTACACGCCTCCCCAGTCTTACTCCCTCCCCCTTTCTCTCTCTCTCAGTGTCTCTGGCGTGGGCTCAGATCTGCAGTGGTGTGTTGAGTCTTTCAGTCGGGTCGTGTCGCCGCTCTGTGCGCTCGCTGCATGCGTGTGTTTGCTCGCCCAGCTGGTATGCGCAGACTGGAAGGAGGCTGCAGACGTGTCTTTAGGAGGAGATGCAGTCTCTTGCAGCAGCCCTGTGAGGCGGTTCTGCCCCGCGACGGCTCTGCTAAGACACTTCCTCTGTGGACCTCTGAGTGCAAGCGCTACTCCTAACAAGTGAGTCTGCTTTCAGGATGTCAACATTGCAGCCTTTGAGTGCGATAATGCAGGTGGGGATCGTCTCAGGGGTTCTTGTGTGTCAGACGAAGCCAGACCCGAATGCACAGGTTGGATGGACTGGTTGCTGCTGAACTGACATCGGTTTGATCTGTATGGGAGTTGTGTGGGAAATAAGTGCGTTTGGGGATTTGGAGAGCGAGACGTGTCGTCTTTGAAGAGCCAGATGCGTGTTTGTTGTAGTTTGGGGACAAAATGGTCCCCCGACGCGAGGTAAATGTGGCAAAATCTCCCTTTGGGGAGGTCATTGAGTTATTTATGAATAAATTGCATTAGTCTTAGCGTGCAGAAGGTTTCTGGTGTCAGAATTAGGTTTATGTGAACAGCTGAAGTATGTCTTCATTTTGACGGCAAGGTAAGCATGCGTCTGTGTTTGTGTCTGTGTCATGTTTTGAGCATGCACACTTCCTCCAGTGACGGGGGGAGGGCATGATCAGAAGTTTGCATTTAGCCTCCGACACAGAGAGTGAGAGTAACAGTGACAGCTCATTATGAATGTCAGGAAACTTCACTTTTATCTTTCCTCTTTCTCTCATCTCACTTGCAAAGCAGAACAATGTTGATATTCCTCAGACATTCTGGCGAGGGTTTGTTCAACACTTAGTATTAAACTACTGGATTTGATTCCGTTTGAACTCTTTAATGTCCTCTGTTTAAAAATGTTCTTTTGCCTGTAATTTGAGTATTGGTTGTGCTAAATAGGAGTAGTAAACTGGATCGAGACAGAGTGCCTGAAATATTACACACTATATATTACACATTATTAACATTGTATATATTACACATTATATTAATAATATTACCTATATATTAACTTTATTACACAATATTAACAGCATTAAATATTAATAGTAACTATTTATTAAACATATTTAATGAAACATATATTTAAGAAATATTTATTTAGTATTCACAGTACATTATAAATATAAGAATAAAACTGAATTTTGAATGCATAAAAAAATGCATTAACCTGTTAATTTTATTGCTGTTTATTTATATATATGTAGGTTATGTGCTTGTGTGCTATCAAACACTTAATTGTGTTTAATCGCATCCATATGCTGTTTTTGTTTACATTATATTTGTATATGTACTGTGTGTATTTATTATGCATATATAAATATACACACATATGGTTTTGTTAAAAAAAAAAAAAAAAAATATATATATATATACGCACACACACATAAATATATATATATATATATATTTTTTTTTTTTTTTTGTTTAAAAGCACAAAAATAATGTGTATATATATATATATATATATATTCCCATAGACTTTCACTCATAGAATGTTCAGCAACTGTGATGATGTCATTGCTATATGTATAAGCACTCTGATTGTTCTTCATTGCATGTATGTGCTGTACCTCTTTATTGCTGCATGTGTTGTGTTTCATGTGCTGGATGTGTCTGTGCTGTGTGACATCATGACAGCATTAAAGCGTCTCTGATGCGGTATTTCATTCACTCTGAATCAAAGACACACGTACGCTTACCTTAAACCAGAGCACATGTCTGCTGCTTTCCAAATGCTGCTGTTTCCTTCAGGAAATGCTCATCAAGTTTCATTACGTTCGTCTGCTTGAATGACAAGCAGATTGTCCTGCTCCTTCTAGCTGTGAACTATAAAGCTGTTGATGAAAATGAGGGGCTGCGTCTCATCTTTTTCCCTTTCTTTGTTTGTGTCTAGCGCATTTATTGCTTATGTGTTTCTGTAACAGCTTTTTAGATGCTCTGTTTTGTCTGTAGTATAAATGTTTTTTTTTTCTAGCTGGTGTTTTTTTAATCTATATACTGTGTGTGTGTGGTTTTGCTGTGTGGCGATGCACCTGAGAAGCTGCTCTATTAGTGTGAAAGCGCTGAGGAAGGAAGTGTTCGTGTAGAAGAGGTCAGTGTAAAGGATGCCCTTTAAAAGCAGAAAATTTCCTCCGCCGTTAGTTGGAAAAGTACACAAGCCAAAAACGCTCTCGCATGTGACTCATCTTGAGACTGAGACTATTTCTGCGGTGTCGTCTGGTCCTTCATGAGTCGCCTCACAGCTTCAGCACGGAAAGGAGGAAGAAAGCAAGACAATACAGCAAAACAAAAACCCTTATGCTGCAGGTGGTTTGTTATCAGAATCTCACATCGTTGTGAGGGTGTCTGTTTAAAAACTGCTCCAGGAACAAGAAAAGCAAGAGAAATATGCTTCTAGAGGAAAGTACAACAGCACTGAAGGCCTTCTGGGGTAAAAGGGCTTTTTGAGTTTTGCTATCTGCTTCAAAAACACTAAAGAGAAACTAAAACCACGCACCTACCTGTTTAAATGCATCACAGATATATAGTCATATCAGTTGAACAAATGCTTGCTAAAGGTCTAAAGGTTGCTATTGAGAATCCCTGAGCATATATTTAACATTGTGATAAAATCAGTAGAACTGTTGAGTAGTGAGTATATAAGGAATAAAGGCATGAAAAACATAAAATGAGAGATTAAAAATTAAAATGGCGGAAAAATATGTACACTGAAAAGTGATTACATACTTGCTGAGGTGGTTATTTTTGGTAAGTGTTTTGATTATTTTTAGTGCTGTCAAATGATTAATTGCACTCCAAAATATAATATTTGTGTGTACTGTATATTTATTATGTATACATGAATATACACACACACACACACAGTATATATTGTGTAAAGATTTACATGTGTATATTTATAAAATTTTAATATTTTAATATTCATACATAAACATATTTATCTTAAATTTGCGTTCTCGAAAACACATGCATGCACTAATTCCCTATATTAAAACTTTGCATATGTCAGTAATACTAGTATTGCACCTGTATCTAGAATATATCACTATACAAAAGCCTTTTGCCTCAAGTCTGGGGTCATATTTACTTGGTTTTACTTGTTCGTTTGCTTCGTCTTCAGTATTCAATGTACATTTTTAAGTAATCCAGTTGACTTACAGTAGGTGATCTAATTAGATGATTATGGTGATGCAATCGGTTTATGTAGAGAGATAACTCGGTTGCATTAGTTGGATCATTTATCTCTGAAACCGATTCTGCTGCATAGACAGCATTTTTTCAGAGTTGCATGACTGATCTTCTTCCTGACACTGTTCAGAGGGTTTTGTGGAGTAATGACGCCTGAAGATGTTGCGATCCTTACAAAAGAGACACAGCAGCATTAGATGTGTGTCTTTAGGGTTGATACTCCTGAAGTGTATGTAGAGGATTTAGCTATTATCTGGACACACATCTGGCTCTTCCACTAAAG
The DNA here is from genome assembly GCA_032357445.1 of Enteromius radiatus. NCBI lineage: Eukaryota > Metazoa > Chordata > Actinopteri > Cypriniformes > Cyprinidae > Enteromius > Enteromius radiatus. Next base: position 21,268,201 of record JAUCMS010000001.1, read on the forward strand.
TCTTTGTCAATACTGTGAACTGGCCCATAACCTTTTCAGCACATGTAAAACATCAATAAATCATTACTCGCTCTGCTTTAACCTCCCGTGTAGTGGCTGGTGACTTCTTATTTAGTTCAATTGAAATGATGATGATGCTAAACCAATTCCTGCTCACAAAAACAAGCACCGTTGTTCCCGATTACCCCGCATCTCTGTCAGAACCAAACCACATCGAGCACGCGGTCTCTGACAACACTTTGTCTCTGTAAACACCATACGCGCCTTCACGAGGAAATCATTATTTTAAAAAAAACACGTAAATGACAGGAACATTTGGTGACATTGCGTGCCACTTGTGTTTGAGTTGAGATGAGCTGGATTTGTGAAATGGAGACACAGCTAGAGGTTCAATATGAAGAATACTTTTTAGAAAGAAGAAGAATATATATATATATATATATATATATATATATATTTATACTTTAACATCATAAAATGTGTTAAATGTTACATGACACCGTGGTTTCCCTGACTGTTACTAATAGTTGATAAAAAGCTAATTATTAATTCAGTCATTCAGTTTTATCACAATTAAACACTTGAAGACTAAACATGGAACGGTTTGTTTACCTGCATGTCCTGTCTTGTTAAATTAGTCAAATATATTAACTTTTGCAGAGATATTTCAAATTATTTTTGGCAAAGGCTGTAAAAAAAGTGTTTGGCTGATAAAATGACTTGAACACGTGTTAATAAACATGATAATATGAATAATATACTGCCACTGTGGGAATCATTTGTAATCTTGTAATCCAGAAAAAAATCTGTAATCTTGAATCATTTTTAAATTGGATATGCTCTGTGTGTTTAATTTTTGTAATCTTATTATGTAATCCAGATTGCATGTAATCAGTTACTAGCCAGCTTTGTGTGTGTGTTTATATATCCGAAACGCTCCAAACCAGCCAGGTGTGAAAATCAGCACAAAAACTCTCAGCTCCATTTAACTCCTGTATAAATCAATTCCACGGCATTTCCACCAAAAATCTGTCAAGAGTCTGTTTTGGCTTCCTCTGAGTTTTTACAGTGAAGAATGCGGCACAGTAATTAATTTTTGTGAAATGTCCAGGGAATCCTGTCTCTGTGTGTGTGTGTTGTAATTACTAATTAAGGCAGTGTAGAGGGCTGCATGTCCTTGCTATGACCGGTTCTCTCTCAGTGGAACAAAACCAGAGTGATGAACAAATCTAGTCCACATTTATGTCTCTGTTTTCTCATTATGTTGCTTGACAAAGCAGTTGTGTCAAAGCTGCTGTATCCTTCTGAGACCAGACATTTGTGAACCGTCGCTCCTAGAGCTTTCAATAAACTCTATCAGACCCAATCTATCTGTCTGTGGAGATTCTGCTAAACTTCAAGCTTTTAAGACACAACTTACCTTATTTTGTATTTGACTGACTATTTCCTGTCACACAGTAATCATATTTGAGCAGACGATTACTGTGTGTCAGGAATGAAAATCTTCCCTGCAAACCATCTATCTATCTATCTATCTGTCTTAGCATCGTTCTGTTTCTTCTATCAATCTATCATTCTATCTGACTTTCACCCATCCATCGTTATATCTGTCTGTACATACATTGTTCTATAGTTTTGTTTGTAAGGCCTATGAATCTTTTTTTGTTCGTTTTACAGTATATATATATATATATATATATAATTTTGCCTTTAACTGCACCAATTTTGGCGTACTTGTAGGTGTGTATTTTTATTAGAACCCTAATATTGCACCCGAGTTTCCTTTAGTAAATCTACTTAACACTAGGTACAAAAAATAGTTTCTCTCAGGACCTTAAGGACAAAAATGTCCACATTAAACCCATTAATACTGCTATTTTTAAATGCAGTGCCGTTTAACTGTAAAATTTGTATTTTTGTTAATAATCTTTCATTCTGTTGGCACTGCTTTTTATATTTTTTAGATTTTCTGGCAGGTTTAGAGTTCAACATGTTTCATAAAATATATATTTTATATAAAATATTGTTTATAAATAATTTTCATAAACTTAAACTTTTTTGGTTTAATTTTTTTGTAATTTGCCATGGGTCTTCTTTAAAATGACACCAAACTTTTGACATGGGCATTTTTGTTCGTTATGGACCTATTGACCTATGTGTAACTTTTTTTAATTTACGCACGAAGGTTAAACTTGCAATTGAATTATTTAGTCCTTTTAATTTTGATTCTGCTTCATTTCATTCAAAATCCGCACATGCTATATTCCATTGCCCACCTCAGTTCAAATTCAGAAATTGGAATTTGGAATTTAAAAAGCTGCAGTTGCTTTTTAAATTCCAAATTCCAATAGTGATGTCATCAATGAAAAATGTGTGTAAGAGAATCATATGATGACCACATTCGTCTGTGTTTCCTCTTTAGAGCAACTTCTTGGGAAGTAGCAGCTTCTCTGTGGCCGACCTCCTCAAGTCCAAGGACCAGCAGCTTTCTCTCAGCCTGAGGTGAGTTGCAGTGTGGGCTGATGGGAGTTTTATCGTTGTCTGCAGCACTGGCTTCATTAGGGTTTAATGTGTAAACTGCATTTTTGCTGGGTTTGGTGCTCATGTGATGAGCTCTCTGGAGGTGGATGATGTCAGACACACGCAGCTGATCAAACAGGACTGAGACTCCAGCAGAAAGCAGGCCATCTGCTCCTGTATTTGGCATATATTTAGCTGAAACACAGCTCGATCTGATTGTCCAATTAATGCACAGCTTTAAGTTTGCATTGTACGGTAGGGCCGGGCGGAGTGACGATTTATAGCGCAGTAGATTTATGTTGGAGCAGGACATGGAGCAGGACGTGTCCCAAACTGGTAAAGACACGTTTTGTTGTTTTTTGGGTGCAGAGAGCTACTGTGCTTTAAACCAATGAATTTAGAGACTCGTTTCCAGCTCAAAATTAAAAATTAACAACCCTTTAAAAGTCACTTTTAATCTTATAATTCGTGTTTTTTCTTCCCTGGAAATTATGACTTTTTTCTCTGAAGATAAAGGAGGGCTTTGTGAGTCACAATTTTTGTTTTTTAATTCTGTGGCAGAAAAAAACTGAACTGTGAGATGTAAACTCAGAAAAAAGGAAGGAAGTCAGAATTCTGAAATTATGTCTCAATTCTGAAATTCAATGCATTGTACAAAAATATGTTTTTAAAAATGTAATTTAGTATATAAATATTGTTGAATCTTACAAGAAAAATAACTATACTAGTTAGTACTGTAAACCAATTCAAAATATATCAATCACACATTTAATAAATTATTTGTGTACTGTAATCCCCTACCATGAAAGTTTTTAAATATACTTTTATATTGCAAATCTTCAAATGAATTATTAAAAGGATTCAAAAACGAGGACTGGGATTATCACAGTAGGGTGCTTGTGTTTACACACTGCCAACACACATATGTCCAAATGGAAGTGGATTTTGCATATTAGGTGCTTACAGATCATATCTGGCAACCTAAAAAGGTTGTCCTGTAGGTTCAAATTCACCACAAAGTGTGCTTCATTAACTGTGATCACCATTGTGCTTCTCCCAGCGGGCTTGTTCCTGTAAATGAACTGTAAATCATATTTAAGCAGCAATTAAATGACAAATTGGTATTGTAAATTAGTACAGACGGTGCAGGCAAGACACATTCATATCCATAAGCATCTGCAACATGCCATCAGGGCCTTGAGAGAGACCTGGAAACCGACGGCGATGTTGCCTTGTTGTCGTTCGCTAAATGATTGGCTGTTCAACCAGCTGCTTCGGTGCAGTTACTCTTTCCTGTGAGCACTGGATCTGCTCCAAAACCTAGTGAGCTGCCTACATAGACAGCATTTACCAAACGGCTGTCTTCTGAGTCGGAGTGCTGTTTGCTGTTAAGTTTAAGCATGCAGTAAACATGAAGAAAGCTTGCTGTGTTTTGGAGCAGAGGTGATGATTGATGGTGTTGTGACCGTGAGTGTAATATTGTTGGTTGTTTGTCTTTATTCGGCGTATTTTAGGGTGCAGACACTGGCCCTTGCTGCTTGTTGTATGTTCTGATGCTCTGTCAGTGGCTGGTTGTTTTCTCTCTGTCGTTCTGCGTGTCTCTCTTGAAGCTCAGAATAGCGTTTCTCTTTGGTGAAGAGCAGAAGAAGTACAAAAGGACTGCTCCATTTCTTGTGAGACGCAGAAAGGCTTACAGTACCCAAGTCTAGGAAGCAGTTTTTTTCCTGTATTGTAAAATGGTATTTTAGTTGGATTGGAAAATTAAGGTGAATGTCTTTGGTTTGTCTCTTCTGCTTTAATTAAAGCAGTACTGGCGCTTCAGCTTGATCTGAGATCGTTCAAAGAGCATCTTGAGCTTCGTGGGAAGAACGTAGGACTACTGTAAGACATTTCTGCTTTTTGTCAACTCAACTTTTTTATCAAGTTTTATCAAACTTTATCTTTGTCTTTGTTCAGTTGCTGCGTTCTTTCTTTCTTTTTTAAGTTGAATTAAATTGGCAGAACAAGTCATTTCAACTTTCAGATTATATTAAACTGAGTCTCATACTGTATCTCATATAAAGACTTTGAAATTGGTTAAAGTAATGAAACAACATGTGTTGCCATGACTTTATTGATCACACGTATTGATTTATTTCTCATGGCTCTCATTTACCTGAGCGTGACCTGGAAATAGTGTAGTGTTTTGTTTTTTTCCAGAAATTACTATTTAAATGCGTACATAAATTTATGTGGACTAGAGCTGTCAAACGATTAATCGCGATTAATCGCATCCAAAATAAAAGTTCTTCTTTACATAATATATTTGTATGTACTGTGTGTATTTATTAAGTATATATATAAATACAAACACATGCATGTATATATTTAATGCAAATATGTTATGTTTATATATTAAATATATTTAGATCATTATAATATCAAATATAAGAAAATAAATATATTAATGAATTTACATGTAAATACTTTCAAAATATTTACTGTACATGTGTGTTTTAATATAAACAGAATAAATAAACACAGCATAAACGCATATATTATGTAAAGAAAAACTTTTATTTTGGATGCGATTAATCGCGAATAATCGTTTGACAGCTCTAATGTGGACCCCATATATTATATATTTTTATGCATTCATTTGTATTATGTAATTAATATATTTAAACATTTCATAATTAATTCAGTGTTCTCATGGCCAATAATTTATTGTATTTTGTATGTTCTCATTATAATTATATATATATATATATATATATATATAGTTATTTATATTTGTTATACATTTTATATTTAGTGCATTAATGCAGGTTACATTTAAAATTGATTTTTAAAATATATTTTATTTTAATTATACTTTAATGTGTCCTTGTTACAGTGTAATTATAGATTTAAGTACTGAGTAATATTACTTAACTAGGATTGGGTTTGGCTTAGGGTTACTTTAATGTAAATATCCGTATTTAGTGTTATTATAACAGTAAGCAGATGTAACATGCACTGCAAAATATTTCCATTCTGCTTGTGTATTCTAATTATGGTAGAATGGAATTGGTAGTTTTTCGGTTTTAACTTAAATTTACAGTTAAATACCGTAATGTCATTAATTATTATAAGGTTAATATACTAACCTATTAAAGTACTGAAATCTGTTTTGTATCTTTGAAGTACACTGATAAGCACCAAACACGGGTGATGATGAGAAAGTCACATGATGAACCAACACTAAACATCATAATGCTGACTTATTAAACTGAAATATGCAATAAACATTAATTTAACAACATTACATGTAACATACAACCCTAATAAAAATCACTGATAAGAAAAAAAACTAAGAAGGAATGTAATTTCACAGAAAAAACATCCAACTGTAAATGCATTGCATGGAATTCTGGGAATGTCAATTAATTTTTTACATTCTTTTTCACTTCCCAAAACTAGTTGTCCGAAATTTCTATTACAGTTTTTCACTGTATGTATTAGGACTTAATGTTAACCTTTTAACAGGTTTTTAACCGTTAAAATCATTTTTTTACAGAGTATTACAAGGATACCATAAAATAAAACATTACCTTTATTATTTATGACGGAATAAATAATAAAGCAATGCATAATGAAAAAACTTTAAATTTGTTAAAATTGTAAAAACAAAATATATATATATATATTGTTTTTGCAAATGAACTCTTAATATATATATATAATTTAGAGTTTAAGCAGGAAAACAAGGATACCATAAAATAAAACGTTACCTTTATTATTTATTACGCTCTTTCAACTGCATCATTTGCAGTGTAGAAATAACTCATATCTGGTGTAGAAATGACCATTTTTTTAAAATGCATTTGCAATATATTTCATGCATGGGGTAAGTGAAAAAGCGCTTGACACTCTTCGATGGTTGATAATCAGCACTCTCCGGTGCTTGTTTTTGTTGTGCAGACAATAGAAAATGTTTTTTGTTTGTGAATCTATCGCTCGACCCAGCCGAGACCTTTCACACAGTTGTCAGCTCGGCTGTGCTGTGTTTCAGGAAGTGTTGTCTTTCCTCTCGTCGTCCTCTCGCAGGTCACCTTTTCATTTCTGGCTTATCTCTTCCTCTCTCTATATCATGACACATTCAGTTATTTATAGATCCTTATCCAAGCAGTCTTAGATGCTGGGGCAATAAACAGCGGCCTGCACTGGAGATCTTTGAGTCTTGAATTCAATCTCTTTACAGTCCGAGTATTGATTGGGAGGGAGTTTATGGGTAGAGACGTGCCGTACCCATGGCGAATCAAATCTAGCGTCCTCTAAATGTTAGCAGCTCGCTCTTGCTCCAAATCACATTTCTTCTTCGCTAAAGGAAAGTTTCATCATATGTGAAATTACTGATTTCATTTCTGTACCTGGTGAGTTTTTCTGATTGTAATTATGATTGATTTGCGTTATTTCTTAGGTGTTATCATCTTTCCGATGATCCAAAGCACCCAGAGTCCTATTTTTGATTTTCCTGCAAATACATTGTGAAGATATTATCACCATTCACCTGTATTTTTAACTCTCAGTGAAACTGTATCATAGCAACCAATGTAAACAATAATTATATACATGACCGCAATCATTTTTGGTGATGAAATATATTGGCCATTATATTTACATGAAAAATGAGTATGACTGTGTCTATTGCAGCTTCACCTACATAACGTGGTGTAGTCATGAGATGAAGTTTCATCAGCAGATATGGCCTTGTTTAGGGACCTGTGCCTTTCTGCATACAGACATCTGACAGCTAGTGATTGGGTTTTTCAACAATAGTGTGTGCACCCTTAATTTACAGAGAAAAGAAGGTCAAGGAGAATCTGTAGATTGAAAAAATTGTTTGTTTGTTTTTTTTTGGGGGGGGGGGGGGTTCTCCATTACTTTGCACTTTTTGTTAGGAATTTTTTAATTCATATTTATTTCAGTTTTTTTAAGGTATCTATTTTTTTTGTTAATTTCCTTAATCTAAATATTTGTTAGAATTAAAAGTTTGTTGTAGTCACTTTTGCATTATTAGGCTTCTATATTATTATTATATATTTAGTGGCATAAAATAACAATAATATATATATATTTTTTCAATTATTATATATATATAATATATATAAAATTGAAAAAAATAAATAAATATTTTTTTTGCAAATGAACTCTTTATATATAGTTTAACATCATTTTTGTTTTCAGATTTTTTTTTTTTTTTGGACTTGACCCACAAGACTCCAAAAGCAAGATTTATTTTTTTAATTGTTGTGCAAGATGATGAATTGCTAATTATTTTATTATTTTTTATGCTTGCATATAATTATCAAATCTTTTGAAATCTCTTGAACATCGACACTTAACAGCATGAATGTAGCATCACACGAAAGAGTCGTTTCAATTCGTGTGAGTGCGGATGGTTTTTCAGAAGTACCAGTCATTCTTTTATGAAGAAATCTTTTTTAATGAAGGAAAGACTGGTTGAGTGCAGCTTTAATTTGGGACCCTGTGTGGGGTTGATTAAACGTACATGGAGAGCATTCAGAGGAGCAAGCCTTCTGCTGCTCAAGTAAAGCTTCTCAAACTCAACTTAGTGATTTGCTGCGTGCTGATAATGTTGCTATTGACAAACCCAGTGATAGACGACCAGGAAGGCAGTTTATCTGATCTTATCCCATGATGCTTTGCTCACCTCACATAACCCCGTCCCTTCCGTACTAAACTGTTGAGATAAATGAGTAGCGTTAACCCTGATCTTAGCGGCACTTAAGCAGGCATTACCTCTTTTCTCATACAATCATCAGGAGGAAGTGCGCTTTGATGAATGCATGTCTTTGGAAGTTCATTCAGGTTGCCAGAGATTTTCAGGAGCATCTGGGGGCTCGTTTATAAAGCGCATGTGTGATCAGATTTGATAAGGAGCTGCAGAATGATTTAATATGGTCGTATTTCAATTACGCGTCCCATAAACACCTTGTTTTGAGTACCTGCTGTAAGTGAATGTTCATGCATATCTGTGAGACACACAAGACCTCCGCCAGCTGGAAGACGTCAGGCACGAGAGAATCATTTACAGCCGACGTAAATCAGTATAGAGCTGAAGGGTTACTGGCCTGATTCATTTCCTGATTCACTCGTCTGCTGTTGTTGAAATGCAAATGAATGATTTGATTAAATTAACCTGTTAAAATAAATGCAGAGAGCAAACAGAACATAGTAGAGAGAGGAAAGCGTTGATGTCTTAGTTTGTGCTGGATTTATTAGCATCGTACAAAAGCTGAATCTCGGTTTGCAATGAAACTTGGACTGTGACTGGAGAGAAAAAAAGTGCATTTAATCATTCATTAACATTAAATGAAACTTTTTTGCATGCATTTTATATTGTGTTTTCCCTTTTTTAAACCAATTTTTTTGTGCATGCAAATTCTTGTTGGAATATGAAATTTAATTGTTTATATATATACACTGCATTTATATTGTTGATTTATATATATATATATATATATATATATTTTTTTTTTCATTTAAGCATTGCATTAAAATGAACAAATGTGCCAAAATCCTTGTATAATGACTGCTTACTTTTCTAATTATTAGTAAAATGTTTTTACTTGTAACCCTCAGTATGTCAAGCATTATGTTAAAATTAAATAATTATGTCATAATTGCGTAATAACAATAGTAATTATTATACAATTATTTAACCATCAGTAATTATTATCAATATTATTATTATTAAACATTTTAAGTGATATATTTTGCATTTATTTTACATTAATCAAGTAGTATATTTAAATTAATTTAACATTATAACCACTCTCTTAAATCTGAGCAACATTATAATGTTTGTATAATGACTGCAAAATACTGTTTTATTGAAAGGATGTTATTATACATTAATAATAATATAAGATGAATAATAATTGCTGTTATAATAACTGAATGCATGCTGTGAAAAAGTGTTTGTTGTTTCACTGCTAGTTGATGATATATTAACTCATATAATTGTATCTATATATTACACTTCAGCTTGTGCATGTACGCCCAAACACATTCAGAGTCTGTGTTATTTCTATATCAGTCTCTCTCTTTCTTCCACCTTCTGTCCAAAGGCCATAAAGCGAGTGTAAACATGTTCTGCGGTCAGTATAACTTCATTGCTTTTCCAACACTGGCCATAACTTGGTGAATTTGAGGCCCTCGTAAAGCTTGTTCTGGGCTAGCGTTGATCTGGTGGTGTTCGTTTAAAAATAAACCCCCAAATGAATTTGTGCCAGAGTGCTTTAGACGCGCAGTCTTTGATGCCGACAACAAAAGAAACCAGAAGTGCTAAGCCTGTTTATTTGCTGTCCTGGCTATGATTATATGGTTATTTATTTCATTTGTTTGTATTTAACAAGTTTTCTTCCCCCTGCTCTCCGTCAGAACAGGTTGCAACCCACCAGTTAGAAAACGCTGCATTAGACGCCTATAAATCACTTTAAATACTGCATGTAATTGTGTTGCTTCAGACACTAAATGATGTGAAATGAAGCTTGAAAAGTGTTTTTCTCCATTAACATTTTTAAAATGAAAAATAAATCAGTCAGAAGCATATTTCTGCATACGTGTGACAGCTCTGTGAGAAACGCAGAAATGTTGAAATCATACCGTCTGATTTGAATATGTGCTTTCAAGGCAGCGCTGTAGTCGTGTTACTAAGGATTGTTCTCTAAACCCAGCATTAAACTTCTGCAGTTAATTCAGCCTCATCCACCACTTTCGCTTTCCAGTGCATAACCTCAGCTGGGCTATTATGGGGATTTCAAATTTGAATTTAATAGAATGTTCCGTATTCACCACGGAACTCCAGTGATGATGTCATAGTGACATTTGCATTCTGGTTTATTTTTTTATTTTAGTTTCACATCTGCAGAGTCACTCAGACTGTGTTGCTTCTCATGCACAGCGTGATGACGCTGTCAGACCAGCTCTGATGCAACATTTTGTTTAAGCCTGAAACCTTTACAATAAGGTTTCATTTCTCAAAGGAATAGTTAATGCAGAAATGACACATTGCTGAAAACGTACCCATCCTCATCTGATCTGAATCAGATCAAACACTGTTCACAAAACAGCTCTGAACACATATGTTGGTAGATGTTCATGTGATTATATACGCATATTTTTTTTTCTAATATGAAGAATTCGCTTCATAAGATATTAACTGATTACTTGTGGATTATTGTGATGTTTTTATTACCTGTTTGGACTCTCATTCTGACGGCACCCATTCACTGCAGAGGGCCAAGTGGTCTCATAAAAATATGTACCTCTGTGCACTTTTTGTGCAACACTGTTTATGTAGCTTACTGCATGTTTCGTCCACAGTTTCAAAGAGAAATTTGTAAACCCTGGCACATTTTTATTACATTGATAAAGATACTGTATGTATTGCGGGCGGCGGTTCAGAATTGAAATGTTTTATAGCTAAAAGTTAGTGCTCTATCATGTTGGAAATATGCCCTACGCCAAATCCAACCCTAAACCCACCGATAGTGTTAACAAATGCAAAACGGTTATAAAAACACATTTGTTGATGCAGCTGAACAAACCTACCGTCTGTGAAAACACATAGATATGAATCTGGATATGTGTGACGCTAACATTTAAATCTCCCAGCATATTAATATTGTTTTGCAGTCACATGATATTCTTCAGAATGAATGAATGTACAATTAGCAATTAGCTATACCTATTTTCAATTTGCAAATAAAAGGTGTGTTTTTAAGGTTGGTTAACAAACAATGAACAGTTATTATTAACTATCGTTAACAAAGATGAATAAATTGTTACCAACCTACTTAAAATGCAATTTTTTTGCCTCCTTGCAAGCATTTGTTCAGGAAATGCACATCTAATTTCAATCTCGATGTTTTGAGTGCTTAAGAAGAACTGCAGGATTGTAATTTAGTCATCCTAAAGTCTCTGAACGCTGGAGCAAGCTAGTGTATATGTATATTTGTGCTCCGTATACTGAGAATACACACACACACTTAAGGCCAGGCTTATTGCCTCGGTGATGGAAAAGCCATCAAGTATCTGATCCAGTGAAATACAGAGCCCAGCAGAAAAAGGGATAGGTGCGGCTGTGCTGGAGAAATACTAACACGTCACACTTTACACAGGCTTCTGATGCTGCAGTGTGTGTGTGTGTGTGTGTGGCTTTCTCATCTCCCTGCCTGGTTTATGTGCTGCTAGCCACCACTTCTTCCACACGGCAAGCACACAAGTGTTCGCTCAGGAAGGAATATCCATGCTTGGCTGTGTCTCTGGCTGGGTTTGATGCAGCGTGCAGATTTCAGCCCGTAGCAGAAGTGTTGAGTTTTGTGGTCCGTTATCTGACACTTGCATATGTTACTGGTTTTCCGGTTTGACCTGACCTCTTGTTATCATTAGTGCTGCTTTGCATGCTGCATGGGTTCAGATAGGGCTGTCTGGAGCTGTAATGCATGGACACGTTCACTTCTGCAGCTCAGCTGGAGACTCTCGTGCTTTCTGGATCCTGTCTCGCGTCTCGTTCTAGCTTCAAGTTTCAGAAACTACATGTAGGCAGCCTTTAAAGTTATCATTTTAGCATCAGGCACAGTCCTGATGCTAAAATATAGGCAGCATAATTCATTTTTTTGCATAAATTATTTTGGTAGACAGCGTAATTATTCCTTTTCTTTTGCTAAAATCACAGTGTTGCTTGAATCTTTTGCAGAGAAGAATCCATCCAGGATGGTTTACAAAAAGAAATATTGACTACAAATGTATTTATATTTAATTATGTAAATAAAATGCTGTAATTCATTCAATAAATAAATAATCATAATAATGATATAAATAAAATTAAATAAAATAAAGTAAAATACAAAATTACATAAAATTAAATTTAATTGCATTCGGATTAAAATTTGACCCTTTATATATATATATATAATTCTTTTATTTATTTATTTATTTATTTATTTTTCTGATCATTTTATTAATACTCATTGGCAACAAACCAGTAAATATTAATATAAATAAAGAATTATATTATATTAAAACTGTCCGTTATATATATAACGTGTGTGTGTATATATATATATTTATGCACACACATAATAATTGCATATTTTTTTAATGGCAAAATGCTGCTTTATGACTAGCTTATTGGTATTTACTTACAGGACTAAAATATGCAAAACAATTATTTCATAGTGACATTAAAATAAAATGTAATAATAAAAAATTAAAAATAATAATAAAATTGTATTTATAAATTATAATATTATAGTTAATATAATATTTATTAAAGTAAGTATTTTTTAAAGAAAGTTTAATAAGTTTAAGAAAATATGTATTATTTGATTTGGAATAATTTAATTTTAAGTATAAATAAATAGTATTAGAATATAAACCGTTATATGGTATTTAATGACACACACACACACACACACACACATATATATATATAGTATTTAATTATAAATTATTAAATCAAAATTACATCATTTTTTATCTTCTGTATGTTTGTGGCAGAATACTGTTTTGTTGCTTGGCTGATTGTTTTCTTCTTAATTCCTGCCACGGTCTGATTATACACTATCCCTGATCACACTGATTATTCATTTAATATTTAATACTAATGTGCGTAAAGCATGGCTTAATAACTGCTGTGTGTGTGCATGCTTACTGGAGCGTCAGGTTGTTAGCTTGGCAGCATGCTAATGTGGAGGAGCCTGTGTATTTGTTGTTGTGGCTAATGTCCTGCTACAGCCGATGAGCTTGGGTTCCTAACAGAGCTTCACACGGATTAAACGCCAAACAAACGGCCACCTGTTGGTGGAGGTGAGAGAGCTGTGACATTTAACCCACGGCGAGCACCCTGTCACATTTTTCACTGCTCTGACATGTTTCTCATTGTTAGTCTGGAGGTATTAGACAGAGCTCCTCCACGCCGGGTTAAAATGGCTGACAGAGGAAGTGGGCTCTGACACCGGAGGGACAGGGATACTGTTTTAATGACCGCTCAATGAAAGCACGCACATTCATGACTCTGCTGAAGAAATGCTCTGGGTGATCTGGTGTGCGAGCGGATTATAATGGAGGCCATCAGGCCTCTAATGGTCACCTTTGGAAGGAACGTATTTACAGGAACAATCATTATCTTACTCTACTACAAATAAAGGTCTTTGACAGGCTCCTCACAATTATGAGAAACCTGCAAACCTAAAAGCTGGGGTTTATCAACCGGCTTAAAGTAATGAAAACATTTGCAAAATATAAAGCTTTAAGCATATTTGGAAACCGAAAAGTTGCTGAAACTTTAAAAAAAGGCATACAAATCAGTATTGTTTGATATTCAATTTATTTATTTACTCCAATTCATTACATTTTATTCATTTTGCTCTGTATTTTTATGTTTGCTTTTAAATTAATGTTTTCAAGTTATTACGTATCATTTTTTTATATTTTGTATTAGTACTAATTATATTATGGTATATGACACCAAATATATTAATATCATTATTTAAAGGAGATTGTTTTAGACATTTTCTATATTTATAGTGATGTTTTATATATATATATATATATATATATATATATATATATAATACCAACTATAGGCCTATTAATGTTGTTATTTTAATTTATTATTATCTGTTATTTATTTGTACCATCATATTGATCACATAAAAATGGTAAATTATTATAAAAACATTTTTGAAATATTATTTTATGTTAGCATATGCTGGCATAGTGCAGTCTTTATTTATTTTATATTATTTATTATTTTTTATTATTAACATTATTGATCACAACCAATTAATGGACAAATGTCATTGATAAATGAATCATTTATTTATTATTCAGATTTGTATATATTTTTTATAT
>JAUCMS010000001.1:21348290-21362145 GCA_032357445.1 Enteromius radiatus
TTAAATTAAAAGAAAGCTACTGGTGGATCTTTATCATTGTAGGGTGGTTGTGTACACACACTCCCAACACACATGTCGGTCCAAACAGCTTGAAAAAGTTTTCCATAAGACAAAATCAAAACCAATGCTATAAAATGTATTTATGTGTATATCTGTGGATAAATTGTGATAGATAGATGTTAACAGAACACAAAAGTCACTGGCTGCTGATCACAGTTCTGTCCCATAAACTCATATTTACGTGTCAGGTTTCCATGTTGTAAATGTCTGTTGTCGTTTGTTTTGGTTCTTCTAGGACAGGGTCTGGGCCAGTGTGGCAAAAAGCCTGAACTGCGTCATCGCCCTGGTGGATAAAGTACAGGAGCAAGACAACAATAACCAGGAATCAGCGCCCAGCCAAACACTGGCAGACGTCATCACCTCACACAGCCCCGGTACTAACTACACTCACACGATCAATCACAGCTGCAGCGAAGCAGCAAATACTTCAATGCTAAAAGAATACATCACACATGCTAAACGGCTGCTTCCAGGTGATTTCATTGCCTTTTATGGTGAAGCATAGACTATAAAAAATGGCAAAATGAATGTCATTATTAGTATCATTTCGTTGAGTTAATAATGGCGTTGCCCTGGATTCATTACAAAAATGAAATGTTTTTGTTAACCCTAACATTCTCCATTAGGAGTATTTGAAATTGCATTTGATTTATTCTTTGAAGTTTTATATATTGTTCAAATTATTTTAATGCATTATTTATGCCTTGTAATGCAACTTCAATGCATTGTTTGATCTCATTAATAATAGTGACCTTCAGTTCAAATGCATCTAATGCTTATATGTTCATTACTACGCCTTAAAAAAATAAAATGCAATAAAACACATTACACAGAATGTTTGAGTAGAGAATAGTGTACAAAAGAGTGCATTTTTTTCATCATAATTTTAATAATATTTCACACGTGTTGCAAATGCATTCAAGAAAAGCTTCAAATTTTTTCCACTTCGCAAGAAACCTTTTTTTTCGGAGAATATTTCACTGGCTGTACTATTTTTCATGCTTTACTGGATTTTTTTTTAGCACTTGTCAGATCTGTCAGTTCAGAGATGAATATTAGCACCAACCACAGATCTTCTGTCAGACAGGAATAGTTAAAGGAAACTTTTGGCTAAGTGAAGAAACTTGACAAGCAGTGCTAGAGTTTTTAATGCAGCCAATGCTGCCATCCCTTGGTCATTATAGAAACTGCATGTTGAGGTTCCGCATGATGCGATCTACAATAGAATTAATTTACTGAAGGGCAGTTATGCTTTTTTCATGCTGAGCTCCTATTACACTTCGTTTTTGACTATTTTAAATATTAAATTTGACATATTAAAGCCAATGGCTATTTATGATTGATTTCAGAAATAGGGTGTTTTTTCATAATATATTTTTATTGCAGCAGTTTCATAGTTTAAATGTAGCGGAAGTATGCAATAATGCAAATGTGTGCTAATTTTGCATCTAAATTGCATCTTTGCAAGACAATTCCCAGCATTATTTGCATTTTGAGTGACAAAGTCAAAATTATATGCAGTGTATTGTATAAAATGTTATAGTGTCTGTGCAAATACTTCACATAACACATGGAATCATCCGTCATTCAAAGGCATGACGAAATGATGTCGGACTGGTTTTTAGGTTGATGTCTCGTGTCATGCATGCACATAAAAGGTAACGAATCTAATAAAGACAGCTATTCTAATCATCGGCGTGAATACACCCTGGGTGGGAACCAAACTATTGAACGTGACTCTACTGTATAAATAAACTCTCTTGTGAAATGGGGTCATTGAAAAAGCCACTCAATGCAAAACCAGGATAACACTGCCAAAAATCTGGCAGGGCAGGGCTTGTTGCAAAACAGATGCGCATGAAAGGGTTAGGCAGATCTAGTTCATAGATTAAAGATTTAAGTTTGTGCACTTTTTTTTTTCAACAACAAATGATTTATTGTGGATCTGAATGACAAATTGCAAGAATAACGTGCTGGGGCGTGTAACATTTGAAAATGGAAGGTGTCTGAGCATGTTAACATGCTTGTATAGTCATTATCAAAAGTAATAATAACATAAAAGTCAAAATATTACGAGTAAATCGTTCAATTGTTAATGCAACAGGTTTATTTAAAAGTTCGTAATAATTCAGGAATTCTGCTTTTATGCATTTCGTTTGATCGACAGATTCATGATGTGAACTCATTCAGCAACAAATTAAATGTTTGTTCAACCGATTCATTTACAAATGTTGATTTAGTCAGTAACGAAGCAGGCGATTTTATGAGTGAGTCACTGAATCATCTCTTCAACCAATTCTTTGAAAAACGATAGCGAAGCATGTGACTGTGTTTATGAATGAGTCACTGAATCGTTTGTTAAAAAATATGAATTCATTTAAAAACAAAGCATGTTACTGTGTTTCTGAAGGAGTCATTGAATCGTTTACTTAAAAACAGTGACTGTCTTTACAAGGGAATCTTTGAATGTTGCTCTGTTTGTTTGTTTGTGTCAAATGAACACCAATACTATATTACTTGGAAACTCTGGTTTGGAGCTATTTTCATCAAAGGAGAAAAAATGTTGATGTTCATATATATTCCAGACCATGTTTACACGAGAAAGCCAAGACTTCCAGTGCCTCGAAGAACATACAGTACCTACTAACTTTGGTCTAATTCTGTCTCCCGGCAATTACGACTTTGTAATTGTAGTTGTCTTAGCCGGTAATGTAGATTCAAAAACATACCCGTGTCTGGCCTGCCTCAAGCATTAAACACAGCTTATTTTAAAACTTGATCTGCTTTCATCTCAGAGCACTTTGATTGCATTGTAATCTTAGCAGTGGGTGGACTGCTGTATGCATGTCAGAGAGAGCTGTATACTTCCTGCGTGCAAGACTCTTAAACGAACTCTCCAATTATTGTAACAGTAGATTTTTTTATACTGTATTATAAAACTTCATTATTCCATTAAATCAATTCCCTTCAAATAACATAATGCAGCTAATCGTGCAGTCATGCATGCATGCATTATAAATAGACTCATTAATAGAAAATGTTTGATTTCTCATCTGTCACTTGGAGAAAGCGTGTCACATTACATAAATGTCAGCATGGGCCCGTTTTAAAATGCCATTCATTATTTTACAAAACTGACGTAACCAAAACTGCTCATTTTCCATCTTATGGTCGATATCCGAATGGACCCTATTTACTAAATGCACACTGCTGATCTTGTTGGGAGGGATTTATAAGTGCTTATTGTTACAAGAAACACACTTTAAGGAATAGCTCACCCAAAAATAAAAACTGTGTCGTCATTTCCTCACCCTCAAGTCGTTCCACATCTGTATGAACTCTAAGGAAGATATTTTAAAGAAAGTTTGTAACCAGGCCGTTTTGGGTCACCGTTGAATTCCCCCACTGTGGAAGTAAATGGTGCTCCTATCAGCCTGGTATCTTCGTTTGTGTGCTTTGTTCCTTTTTGGGTGAACTATTCCACCACAAAGCTCATCAAGTAAATGGCTTTATAGCTGTTTTGCAATCTCAAATATCTCGTTTCGTTGTCTTTAACACTGAACGTCTGTGTGCTAGTGGAAACCGGGTCAAATCCTGGAAAACACATTACTGGAATGCCGGCTGGAATCACGGTTGTCATGCTTTCCCCCAGATCCTCCCGTGACAGCTGTGGTATTACGGGACCAGCTCGGCGTCCTGGTTCAGTCGTTGAAGGAGTGTGTGGCAGAAGTGGCGGAGAGAGCGAGGCGCTCGGTAAACTTCGTCCTGCTCCAGGAAGCGGCCTGCAGCACGGGCCAAGGCCTGCAGCTGCAGCAGAGACGGGACGCCGTCTTCAGCCAGGCAGTGAGTGTCCAGACACATCTGGCCTTCGATTTTGCTTTGAAAAACAATTGCATGTACACTAAGTCTCTCAGCATTTATATCATTTGTCTAGTTATATGCTTCACATTTTGTTCTGATAAGCTGTTTGTGTATCTGCAGCTGGCTGCTCTGGCATGTGGATTCGTCATGCGATTATATGCTGGTCTGGAGGATAAGGGCTTTCTCAGACAGCTGCACGCCGTTGGGTTGGTGGCCCAGTTTGAGAGCCTCCTGAGTACTTACAGTGAGTATCCTCCTTCAGATAAGCAGTCGGACCAAAATAACCTGCTAAATGCTGTAAAAAGAGCTATTAAAGATAAACATATGATCACACGTTTCATGTGAAATGCCGAGGCAAGCAAAGCCCCAGTGTTAATATAATTAACTGCACTGTAAAAAGATACAGACTAAAAATAAATTATGCTACAAATACATGCTCATACCCTTGTGAAAAAGAAGTGCTTATTGCGTAAATAATATACTTTAAAAGAACCCACATAAGCGCAAATTAAATGTTATTTTCAATGTTTAAATACAATGTATTTGTAATACAATCCTCAAGTGTTTCACATTTTAAAGTCATATTAAATGCAGTTAGTTGAACTAATTTTTTTTTAATCTTTAAATGTAATTTCATAGTTGCTTCTACTGTCTTTAAAATATGGTTAAAGTGCACTGCTAATGTACTGATAAACAATTAATGTTAACTCAAACATACTTTAATAACACACTTAAGTGTTAAGACATTAAATGTTAAATGTTAAATGTTTTCAACCACCTAAATGCATGTTAGGGTTATTTGTAATTGATTTCAAATATAGTACAGTTTAAAATGACATTAAATGCAATTAGTTAAACTTTTGGGTGATTTTTCTGAACCACTTAAGTAGGATTTATATGTGCTATGAAATATGGTAAATATGTACTTCTGAATGAGCAATTAATGTGAACTAGTGTACTTCAGTGTACTTCAGTACCTGGCAATTTAAACTTTTATTTAAAAATCTCTCAATTATCATCAACACAAACACAAAATGGAAAACCCACTACATTTATTCACGAGACAATCTCTAAAACAAATACACAGAAACTCGTTTTGCTGATGCGCAAGAAAGCATTATTCTGTATGATGTATAAGCCTCATGGGGGACCTAAAAACGTCCACAGGGTCAACATTACTATTCTTGTGGAGTCATTTGGTCTCCAAAATGTATAGGATTATTAACACACACACACTTATTACAACAACAACAACAAAATTATTATTCCATGTACAGTAAAACAAATGAGATCTTATGCTCCACGTGAAATGGTGCATGGCACGTTTTCCAAAACTATGCTGAAAGTAGCGCGTCATCATGATGTAGTATTTTTGGCACATAAAACGAGATATTTGTGCGTGGTGGTGGTTATGTTATGCCAGGCTTTTCGTTTCTGTTCAAGATCAAATTAGACTCATTCATGACTCCACCTAAAAGTCTGTCATTTGTACAGTGCAGTTTAGACTAGTCTGATTAAAACCAAATGTTTTGCTTAATGCAATTAAATGTGTGTTTAGGTGACTTAGATCAACATAATGAAAGTGTTCTGTACACAGATGAAGTACACATACAAACTACTCTCATAAAGGACTGTTTCAAGAGGTTGAAATAATAATAAAAATGAGCGAGTTTGGCATGCTGTCGTGGGCGAGCCGGGAGTTCGGTGAACCGGGAGCCCTAGCGAAGGCAAGGCTCGGGGCCGGCTCTAACCCTGCGTGTCCCCCGGGATGAGTGAACGGAGGAGAAGGGGAGGTGGAGGGAATGCAAAAAGCGAGACGCTTGAGGGAAGGAAAGCTGGTTAATTTATAGTAGGAAGATCGCGGTCGGATGGGCTAACAATGGAGGCGGAGGTGATTAGGAGATTTTTAGCAGCCGAGTTGCATTTCGACCGCTCTTCCTCTCGAAATTGGTTTGTAAACTGCATATGTCAAATATTATGTCGATAATTAAACTTCATGGAGTTCATAGTGCAAGAGCTGGTGATGAGAATTTCAACAATACGTTTTATTGGTGGATACTGTATAAGAAAGTGTATCGAAGTTTAGATAAAACACACATTTCAAGTGCATTAATGTACATATCATAATTACATTTATTATACATTAACAAATGCAATTTCGGAGAATACAGTTAAAATTAAAATCAGTAATTTTACATGCTTTAGTACATTGATAAATATAGCTTTTTTGTTTGTTGAACAAATGCATTGTTAATGTTTTTTAGTTAATGGTGATATTTAACATTAACTATAAGCTAGCATTCCTCAAAACAACAGCAACATTCACTTTTATGATATAAGCATTCAAACTTAAAGTCTCTCGCTTCCACCAGTGTAGATGAACGATTTTAATGGCATCACCTTTTTACAGCATTCACTCATTTACAGAAGTATTGTCTTCCATAGAGACCGAGCGCCACGTGTCGTGATCTGAAAGCCACGCCCACCGGGGAGAAATAAATCCATTGACTTTGGATAGCGTGAAGCTGCCTCCTTGTTATTGCTGACTCATAACAAATAACCCGAACAAAGTCTAAAAGCTGATATGTGACAAGGTATACAGTAAACAAGCTACAAGAACTAGATTTCATAAGCTGTCGACACCAAAAAAACAAACAAAACAACAAAAAAGTAGAGCACGACGTGTTATATTACTTTGAGAAGTTCGCCCGCTGGCGGGAAACATAATCGAGGACAGGAACCATTCATTATTTTTAACCATGTCAAAGTATTATTTCACCACCTGATCTGTGTCAGAACTTCCTTTTGTTGGAGAAATGATCCAACTGAATGGTTGAAATAATTATTATTGTTTTGGCGCTCCGTGCTAATGGCTGTAACGCACCCTCGAGTGGCTCAGTGCTGTATCTCGCACTATAGCTCTCATATAGTGTGTTTCCCGCAGCAACCAAACTTTGAGATAAACACGCTTGCAGTTGTACGCGTGTCTTAGATGGCAGATTACAGTCAAGTGCTTGAACATGCATCTTAACACGATACGGGTTTTGACCTCAGTTCACCGCTCTCGCAAGTGTGAAACGCTGGAGGCTGTTGTTTTTGTTTGATGAAGTGCGTTTGAATGACTCATGAATGACTGCAATTGTTTGCTGCGCCCAGAGAAAGATAATCTGTCGAGGCAATGCCGGTGGGGAGAATACTGTGTCAACTGTGTTCCCAGGTAATGCTTAGAGAATATGATATAATACCTGTGCCTTCAGATAGGGGAGGTACAGCATGTTCTAGCCTCAGCATTCCTGGTCAGACAGGGTAGTTAGGCGGTGTCTCTCTCCCTCATTAACATGCGCGCTAACATTAATCTGATGACTTTATCTGTAACATGAACTTAAAAGACCTTGACTTCTCATGAGTGACAGGGAAGAAAATGACCTTGAATGGCCACTGTTTTAGCAAAACAAATAAGAGATGCACAGACTTATAACTTAGTTATTAACTGTATTGGTCCTCTATCAATGGCTCAAGCCTCCATTGCTAGGTCTAAAATAAGGTTTTGTAATTAACAAAGGAGGCGTTGGATGAGATGCGAAAGAAAAGTCCTACTCATAATAGCGTTATAAATACAAAAACCAGACTAATACCTTGAAATATATCATCTGATCCATGTCTTGAGGTGTGTGTTCTGACCGCATCACCACCTCAGGTATGCATTATTTTTCTATATATATATATATATATATATATATATATATATTCTATATATATATATAAAAATAATGCATACCTTTTTATATATATATATATAAAAATTTGTTATCTACTTATTTTTGTATATGTTGGTGCTGTTGAATGATTGTGTATGTACATGAATATTTTTTTTACATTCTATTTTATATTGTGTGTAAATATATTTAATATATATTTTTTAATATATGCAAGCATGTGCTTGTATTTATTTACTGTCTACATAATATATATACACAGTACACAACAAACTTTTATTTTGGATGTTTGACAGCACAAATATATATATATAGCTTCAGTTAACATTTGTTTATTTTATTTATTTTTATTATTTCCCAGCTGTGTCATTGATGGTAGCTTTGTGGTTGAGTTTTGTCCGAGGTTTGCCGTCACGTTGTGTGGTCATTGTTATTATTGTATTAAACACTAAATATCTGGGCTATGCAGGTGCCCCTGCTGAACGGGCAGCTGTGATTCGTCCATTTTTGGAAACCGCCCATTTCACCCACAGCTTGTACTAATTACTACCTATACTACACTCATATTCAACCTAGAGAATACAGAAAACACAAAGAATGGATTTTTTCCCAAATTATATTACCCACGAAACCAATACGACCGTATACAATAGATGTATTTATGCCTGTGCTGATGTTGCACGACAGTTGAAGTTTTAGAACAGAATTGCATCTATTTTTGGTCAGAAGACGTCTGTAGTGTTTCCTCGTGTATGCTGCAGTAACACAGAGGTTTGTCACTCAGGTGAGGAGATAGGGATGCTGGAGGACATGGAGGTGGGCATCAGTGACCTGCACAGAGTGACCTTTAGGATCACAGAGGCAGCGTCTGAAGAAGCTGTCAGCCTGCAGCCCACCATCAGCGGTAGACGGTGAGGAGACCCCTCAATGAGTATACTTTCATATCCCAAAAACTATATATATTTTTTTTTCTTTTTTTTAATTGAAATAAATATTTAAGTCACTCATATTTTCCTTATTTTTAGCATTTATTAAAATATTATATCATATTATTTTTTTTATTGTCATTTTTATTAGTTTTTATATTCCTTTGAATTTCTTTTTATTCTTTTTTTATTTCCTAGTTATTTTAGTGCATCAGGTTAAAATAAAAATTTCATATTATTAAAAAAAACCTTAAAGTTAAAGCTTTTAATTTCACAATTAAATTAAAATAAATATTTTAATTAAATAATACATTTTTTTATTGTTAGTAAGTTGTTAAAGAACTTTTATTCAGCATGAAGGCATTAAACTGACCGTAAATACATTTATAATATTACAAAATGTGTCATAGTTTCGTCAAAAATATGATTCAACATTGATAGTAATTCAAAATGTTCCTGACTAAGTAAGTTTGAAATAGTGATAATATTACTGTTTTCACTGTATATTTGGATCCAGTAGTGCTCTGTGTTAATATGCATGCATTTTGCGTAAGTCAGGAAGCTGTGGGAACATGCTGGTATTGACCGAGTTTGGGAATGTAACCTGTTTTTGTCCCAGAGACCGTTACACTGTCGAGGTGCCTCTCCCACAGCATGCCTTCCAGACGCTCCCGGAGGAGCTGCGTGAGGGCAAGCCGCTACGAGTGCTCCCCGTGCTCTTTAATGTGGGCATAAACGAGCAGCAAACCATCGCTGAGAGGTACAAGCACTGACTGATAGAAACCGAACTCCATCCCTGCAAGCGTAAATGCTCGCTGAAGCGTGTCCGAGCTGGAACATGATGCTTGTGCTCTTTGTGTGTCTCCCTCTCAGATTCGGTGACATATCTTTACAGGAGAGAATAAACCAGAAGAACTTTGAGATCCTAGAAGGGTACTATAAATCCTTAACCAACACGGTGCCGTCTGAATGTAAGTTCATCGTTCCAGAATTATTTTGCATTTAGTCATTCATCAGTTACTTTCGTTCAAACACTGGGAGCAATGCATTTACAAACTGGTTGATATTGTGTACTGCAAAAATGATCAATGCTTATAATAAAGTTGCAAATAAATAAAAATAAAAATCACTTTTTTAGTCAGAAGTCTGAATCAGTGAACAGAGACAACACACAGATGATAAACCAAAATAAGAGAATAAAAATATAACATATATAAAAATTTTTATAAAAATGTATGCAACATTCTTATTGCTTATTTATTTATTTATTTATTTTAATTTTGAGGTTGAACTGTGATTCACCCATAATAAAAATTAATAATAAAAAACTGCAAAATTAATAAAAATTAAACATTATTATGTAAAAGTATATGTGTGTGTGTGTGTAAATACTGTTATATAGTATATATATTAAAATATTTACATGTATATTTATATTTTATATTATATAAAAATATTTAATATATAAACAATATTTTTCTAAATTGTATACATGCATGTATTTGTTTTAATACACACATAATAAATATACACACATATATTATGTAAACAAACTTTTATTTTGGATAAAACACACACTCATCTTTGGCAGTGGGCCGAAATAGATTTAAATCAAATCAGGAAAAAATGTTGTATATTTTCATATTGAAGTCTACATTTCTCACTCTTTTTTAGAAAAAAACAAAACAAAACAAACAAAAAGATCCTCGGTCAGACCAGCTTCTGACGACGGGCACCTCTGCAGTGTTTGTGTCTCACCTTTGATGGATTTGATTGCAGGAATTTATCGTTCTCTTATATGTCAATCACGTCTATAGAGCGTGACGGCTCCGGATGATGAACGCTCCCAGCAGACGAATGCCAAGCTGTATCGCGACGTGTCACATCTTGTCTTCTTTCCATCTCTCTGTTTAATAAACAGAAAAATAACATGTCCCCAGACTTTTCAGTCTCCTCTTTAGTGCTTGTCAATACATGGACAAACAAGCCCTCTTTAAACCTGTTGATGCATGACATCTCAAGTGTCTGCTCTTTTCTATTCCTCTTTCTGAAGGCCTGCCGTGTTTTCAGACTCAGACAGACATGAAGGAGCTGCTTGAGACCCTCGGCCAGAACGTAGTCACCAAGAAGAGGAAGAACGTGGAGATCCTGTGGCTTGCGGGAATGGTGAGGCTCAATTAGGGTCGTGCAGGAAGTGTGTGCAGTTTGTTGCATAACTTAATTCACCCAATCTTTCAATTCATTTGAGCATTTAAATCAGATATTATGGGTCGACAGTTCAAGTAAGAAACTGTAATCTTTGACATCGAGTTTCGAGAGAGTAATTACTGGCTTTTAAACTGTAGTAAGTTTGGTCTTTTGTTTGTGGGGCCAGTATGAGGTATACACAACCACTGAAATGTTTGGGGGTAAGTAAGGTCCCTAATCTAAAAGAAATATATATATATATATATATATACACTTAATTACATTTATTTCATGCTCAGTATACTACACATACATTTTCATATTTATGCATCTAATAAAATACCATGCAATTGTACTTTTAGTATACTAATCTGATATACGTCCACTAAATTGGAACTAATTTTGTACTTTAACTGTGTGGAAGTAGTGCTGAAGTCCAATTAAAGACATATTTAGTATATCTGATTGTGCTAAAGTGGAACTATTGCAAGTATACTTTTTAATTGTTTTGCAAAAAAGTGACAAACGCGCATTTTAGGCTTATTAATAAGAAATATGCATTGTGCACAAATAATACTCCAAATTTCTTCTTTTTTATTCAACAAGGCGTCATTAAATTTACATAAGTGACAGTAAATACATTTATAATGTAACCAAAATAAATTACATTCAAAGAATGTTGTTCTTTTGACTTTCTGTTTTTCAAATATTGTATGTAATACATAACAATATATATATATAGAGACAGAGAGTTTCAAAAAGCTTCATCTTCCAGAATCTGGCAGTAAGTTTGGGAAGTCTTGCAGAGGTTGACTAATATGAGCTCCTAAAGCTTACTGGAAGATCAATTCTTCAAACAGGGGTTCAAGAGGATGTGATGCTGTTCCTTTAAGAGTCACTCACAACCTATCTGTCCACAAAGCATATCAAAAATCACAACACAACACTTTAGCATGCTTTTCTTATTAAGTAAGGGTCCTTTTTTAGGATTTTGTACCCAAACCAAATCTCTGAGAACCTGACACATTGCACATGTGGAAACTCCAGGACGGTTGCAGTTCTGGAAAAATGATGGCCCTGGAGTCTAAATGGTTCCTGATGTTCACCTACTTCTTTCTTGGCTCATTTTATATGAAAAAAAGAAAACATGCCCAATTTGGCACACCTGAATAAAATGGATTAATGATATGCGTTGTTAACTGATTTTATATATATATATATATATATATATATATAAAGTACTACTTACCCCTTTAATTAAAGGAAGTGAAAGTAAAAACAATTCCATCTGTCACATGCCTCCTCAGATCTGTCGACGGATGAATGGTATCCGCTTCACCAGCTGTAAAAGTGCCAAAGACAGGACGTCTATGTCAGTGACACTGGAGCAGTGCTCTCTGCTGAGGGACGAGCACCAGCTCAATAAAGATTACTTTGTGCGAGCTCTGGACTGCATGCGGAGGTAAGCGGCAGATCTGTTCTCCTCATACAGTATGTGCATGCATTATAGCAATAGTTCACCCAGAAATGACAGTTTGCTGAAACTTTCCTCGCGCTCAGGCCATCCAAGATGAGTTTGTTTCTTAATCAGATTGGGAGAAATGGAGCATTACATCACTTGCTATGGATATGCATCCTCTGCAGTGAACACAGTAATCCACACCACTCCAGTCCATCACTTAGTCTTCTGAAAAGCTGCTTAATGCATGGGATGCTTTTAATTTCAAACCATTCTTTCCAGCGGAAGTGTGAGTTATCTATCCATAATACTGCTTGCTTCAGTGAAAAAAGTCATCTGGTCTGAATCTGCAGAAACGTATGCACAGATCAAGCTGTTCACAAGTGAAAACAGTCCAAATTCTGTACATTTGTTTCTTACAAACATACATCACTAGACATTAACTGATGGACTGCTGTGGATAGGGTGGCCAGGATTTCGCAACAATTGACGGCACCCATTCACTGCAGATGATCGATTGGTGACCAAGAGACACAATTATAAATGTGTCCAGATCCGTTCCCATGAAGAAACAAACTACACTGACATTTTGGATGGCCTGAGGGTACATTCAAAGCAGATCTTCATTTTTGGGTGAACACTTCTTTACACTGTTACCCACTGGATGCTGACCTAATGACATTTAATGAAATTAAATGAGTTTCAGGAGAACGATTCGCACCACCCCTTCCACCTCCTTAGCAGGGAAGGACTAGCAGCTTAGTTCTCCACTTCCTTCGGGGGGCTCGTGGGGACCAGGCTGGGCTCCGAGCATCCGTTAACCCTAGCCACCTAGGGGTAAACCTCCTAGGGCTCAGGCCCGCCGGGCTCCCTGCCTGTCCCCCGGACAGTCCGCCAAACAAGCTTAAATTTATCGCAGAGAAAGTGGGAACTAGTGAAATACCAGTGCGTCTGATTGTGTTGTGCACAGAAAAACATGCAGCAAACTTCACCCATGATGCATTAAAATGCATGCATGTATGTATGTTGTGAAACAGAACCTTTGCAGTGTGGTTAAAGTCCAGGCCGATGTGAATTATTGGTAAAGGTTAACTGATACAGAATCTAAAATATATGACAACATGAAACACAGCTTCCTGTTCCCGTCTTAAAAGAGAAACCCAGTGGAAAGCTGGGTTTCTCACATCGAGCCTATGTTAAGATGCTATTGTGAAATAAAGGCAGCGGAGGCTTTTGCCACAAAAGAGCAATGAGAAGCTGAATACGTGCATTTATAAATACAGATCACAAGGGCCTTCCCTCACAGCCCATTCCACCAATAATCCTTGTGTTCAAACATTCACACAGACACTGCTTTGTCTTGTTTTTTATATTTTTATTGGAAACACACCAATTAATTTGTACATCACACAACCTCACCCCTAAACCTACCCGTCACAAAAATATGGTTTTATGAGCACATGCGTTCTCTGGGTTCGAACCCCGTGATCGGATGATCCCTAAACTGTGTCAACATATTTGTACGACTTATACGATCTTCAGGAGCAGGGTTGGAGACCCCTGTACTACACAGTGGTGGGCAGTAACGAAGTAGTTGTAATTCGTTACTGTACTTAAGTACATTTTTCAGGTATCTGTACTTTACC
>JAUCMS010000001.1:21390859-21410958 GCA_032357445.1 Enteromius radiatus
AATATATTATGTAAAGAAAAACTTTTATTTTGGATGCGATTAATCGCGATTAATCATTGCCCAGCACTAGTATTTATTTATTTATTTGTTTCTTTTTTCAGGATTATTTGTGCCTGTTTTTCGTTAGATTGTTTTTGAATGAAGCCTGATTATTCTATATTAAAAATATTTGTGTTTAATTTTTGTTAGCTAAAATAAAATAAAATATAAATGTCAGACTTAAACTTATATATTAAATAAATGTGTTCTTGGCAACTAGGCAAAATAAAAGAAGTTGACTTCCTAAGTTGACAAAAACGAAGAAAAACAGAAATAAAAATAATAAAGCTAAATGGAATTTTAAAAAATGACATAAAACCCTTAAATTAAAAGTCTGGAAAATATAATATAATGCTAACATAAATAAATAATAATAATAATAATATGCATGTATGTGCGTACGTCTGTATATATATATATACTTTAATAATTTCACTTGAAAATATTAGACTTTATTAAATATTAAATACTATAAATTTTTTTCGTTTTTTAGTTTATTCCATTTCTTCATTTTCTGTGACTCAATGAAGCAGAATCCACCCAAATGAAGTATATTTTGTTAATGCTGCTAGTTTAAAGTAATGTGTAACCAGTGTGTGTTTAGTTGTGTTTAGAGTCTAGAGTAGAGCTGTCTGTGTGTGTTTTTACATTGGTCAGTTAAAGGTGTGATCATCTTGAGGTTTGACCCCATCATCTTCACTGGTTTAGGCACCGGCGATGTGGTGGTGATCATGATTCCTGAGCCCAAAGGTCGTGAGATCGTGGCCCTGCTGGAGAAGAACATAACAGTGGCCATGCACATCAGCATCGGCACACGCAACCTGCAGAAATACGTCAGCCGCACCTCCGTGGTGTTCGTCTCCATCTCCTTCATCGTGCTGATGATCATCTCTCTGGCCTGGCTCGTCTTCTACTACATCCAGCGCTTCCGCTACGCAAACGCTCGCGACCTCAACCAGGTGCAGCGTTCATTAAAGGAATATTTCTATCAGAAATTGAATTCTGTCAACATTTACTCAACTAGTTTATTTGTTCTGCTGAACACAAAGGAAGATATTTTGAGGAACCAGGATGTTTTGGTTCACCATTGATTTCCATTTAGGAAAAATCATACCATAGAAGTCACCATGACCCAAAACTTTCCTCAAAATATCTTCCTTTGTGTTCAGCAGAACAAAGAAATTCATACAGGTTTGGAACGACTCGAGGGTGAGTAAATGATGGCAGATTTTCATTTTTGGGTGAACTGTTTGTTTTAGACGGAGAAGTCAAATCAGAGATTTCAGCGCAGCATGTTTGTTGTCTTTTACAGAGGCGGTTGGGAGACGCTGCGAAAAAGGCCATAAGCAAGTTACAAGTGCGGACCATCAGGAAGGGTGACAAGGTGGGGTTTGTATTGGTATTTGAGTATCGTGAAAGGAATAATGCCATACAGTAGGTCTTTCTTTGATGAAAAGAAAGTTACAAAGAGCATTAAATTGAAATACACTCTTTTTGTAACATTATAAATGTCTTTACCATCATATTTGTCACCCTGGACCACAAAACCAAGTTCATGAGGGTCTTTTTTTTTTTTATTGAGATTCATACTTCATCTGAAGCTGAATAAATAAGCTTTCGATCAATGTGCGGTTTGTTAGGGCAGGACAGTGCAATCTGAGGGTGCAAAAAAATCGAAATATTGAGCGAACCACCCTTAAAGTTGTCCAAATGAAGTCCTTAGCGATGCATATTACTAATAGCAAATGAAGTTTTGATATATTTACAGTAGGACATTTACAACATAACTTCTCTTTACTTAATATCTTAATAATTGTTAAAAAGGGATAATTTTGACCCATACAATGCATTGTTGGCTATTGCTACAAATATACCCGTGCTACTGGTTTTGTGGTTCAGGGTCACGTTTGATTTAATGTATCCATGCTGCACAAAAGTATTTATTTCTTGCAACAACAAAAAAAGAAAACTCAGATTTTGTATAAAACTCTATTGCAAGTGTCTCTTTTGAAGAGCGAACCATATAAATGCTCATAATGTGTGATATGTGTATTCTGACTGTTGATTCAATCTAATATAGTGTGTTTTATGGCTGTATGTTCCTTTGGCTCTAATGGAGGTCTCATGGAAGTGTACACATACAATCACCCACGTGTGGTTTTTCACAACGTTATTTATCGACCCACTGTTTCTAGGAAACCGAGTCGGACTTTGATAACTGCGCTGTGTGTATCGAAGACTACAAACCTAATGATGTTGTCAGGATACTGCCGTGTCGGTAAGATTTCACACAAACATTACAAGACGGAAGGCTTAAAACGAAATAATTCGTCGTTAGTGATACTGTCGCACTCTAAAGCCATTCGCTTTTAGTCTGTGAACGTCAAACTTTAAATGTTTTTACATTTATAAATATAAATAATTTCTGCTTATTATTTGGTTAAAAATAAACACGAGCTGATAATAGGGGGACAAAATCATAAATCACTGTATGACTCATTTTATATGATGATAACAGTGTATATATCACAATATTGTTGTTTTTTTTCTTTCAAAAAGGTTTTTATGATATTAAAATGATACCATAGAATCTTGTCACTAATGTCAATATCAAACTGACACAAGTCTAAAAAAACTCAAACTCAATAAACTGTGATAAAAATAAGGATAAGAGACTAATTGCAAGCCCTAGCCCATAATGTATATTGTTTTATTTATCCACTTTGTTAGTTTTCTTATGTATTTTGTTATATAAATTGCTAAAATAGCAATACAATGTCCATATTAATGGGGTTAAAACTGTTTAGATGGTGTTTTTGTGTGACACTGACTGTTTATTGTCGTTGTTGTCAGTCATGTCTTCCATAAGAATTGCGTGGACCCGTGGTTACAGGACCACAGAACCTGTCCCATGTGTAAAATGAACATCCTTAAGGCCCTGGGCATCCCGGTAAGAGCAGAAGCTCCTCTATCCATGAGGCTTGCATCTGTTCATCATGCTCCTGGTAATGCTGTAATTTGCCGTTCAAACAGCCCAATACAGACTGTTCTGATGACATCCTGCCGGATTATGAGATGTCCATCAGCGGGCCGCCCACCAACCCTGTGACGGGCGCTAGTGATGTCTCAGTGGGCGAGAGCTCAGTGGTCCTGGACCCAGCTGTCAGAGCAATAGACCTGTCACACATTTACCAGGAGATGGACGTCTTCCCGCAGGCCGGAGAGAGCCGTCACATCGCCAGCAGTGAGTATGGATGTGATTAGCATGCACTGACGAGAAAACAGCTCATCTTGACATGAGCCTTTTGTTGGGAAAAGATTAGTAAGTTTAGTCTTTCTCAAGATATTTTATGAAAATAATAAAAATAAATGTAATTTATGAATATTGAATGACTATCATGCCACAAAGATTAATATTTCATTAATTTATTAATTATTAAATAACCAAGGCTGCATTTATTTGATTTATTTTGTGCATTATTATTGCGCAATATTATTACAATTTTAAGTTACTTATAATTTATTATTTTTGCTATTTAAATATATGTTAAATATAATTTTTTTTAATGCAAAGCTGAATTTTTAGTAGCAATTAGGACATTTTAAAATGGTGATTTCCGAATTTCATGCAACCAGTGGTCATTTTCATATTGAATACATTTTTTTTCTGATTGTGGAATTGTCATTTCTGTGAACTTTAATTTTAATCGCCTTTAGAAATTCATTGTTTCAGAGAAATGGGAACAATACATATACACCTTCACTTTCTAATGTCTGTGGTGTTTTAAGTTACTCTATAAAATGAAACTCAAAAGAGGAAATTAAATGCATAATGCAAGGATCTGTATAAGAAATGCTTCGAAAGCAGGAATATAATAGTAATTGTAGTTTCAGTGTGAACATTGACCTGATCTGTTCCAGTGATCTTGCATGTGATCTACATTTAGCTCTCACATATTTAGGTCATTTTTTTGGTACTGGCAGCAACAAAATCACAGCCTGTCCTGATTTTCCATCGCTCCATCCAGTCCTGTTTCTTTAGCCCTTATTAGGTTTAGTCTGCAGCTACTCACTGTAAATAAGCCTGTCAAACTGAACATAACAGGAGACAGCAAGTCTCTTGTGTTCTGTTCCAAGCCATTTTTTCATCAACTGAAACTCTCAAACCTGAAATCTCTGAAAAACATTAATCGCAGCTTTATTTCACAAAAATAAAAAGGCAATTCTGAGTTTACATCTTTTAGATTTTTCTCAAAATTAAGTGTTTTGGCCCGGTTTCACAGACAGGGTTGGATTAGGCCATAGTTCTTTCAGTGGAAACAGCTCAGATTTCCATCTAGGACTAGGCTTAAGCTTAGTCTGTGAATCCGGGAGTTTATCTCGCTGACTTTTTTCTCAAAATTGCGAGTTTATATGTAATTCTGTGTTTATATCTTGTCATTCTGACTTCTTAAAAAAAATTACGAATTCATATCTTGCAATTCTGAGTTTATTTCTCACAAATTCTCAAAATTGACAGTTCATATCTAGCACATCTGAGTTTAAATCTCGCAAATTTGGAAAAGATAAGAATTCTGAGTTCATATCTTGCACCATTTGCAAGTTCATATCATTGCAATTCTAACTATCTCAAACTTGCGAGTTCATATCATGCATTTCTGAGTTTATCCAACGTTTTCTTGACGTAAAAATGGGCAGTGCGTGGCCATTTGTAAATTTTGTGGGTTTATCTTGCAGTCTCATCCGCGTCTAGCTATCTTTAGCTGGACAAAACAGTTAGTTTTACTGCTTGATATTGAAAATGAGTGTCTTATGTTATTTTAATGTTTCACAATTTCACAATTCTGATGTTTTTTTCCTCAAAATTGCAATTCTGGGTTTATATTTCACTGACACTTCATATCTCACAGTTATGACTTTTTTTTTTCTCAAAATTCAGTTTTTATCTCTCAATTTGTACTTTTTTTCCTCAAAATTCATAGTGTTCATAGTGAAATTCTGGGTTACATTTCGCAGTTCTGACTTTTTCCTCAAACGTGCGAGTTCATATCCAAATGATAAGTTTATATCTCGCAATACTAAAGTTTTTCTCGAAATTCAACATCTTGCAATTCTGAATTTTTCCCCTCAGTTTCAGGTTTATATCGCAGTTCTGAGTTAGTATCTCACATTTTCAGTTGTTTGTCCATCACCGTTTAAATTGCGTAATTGTAATATTTATTTTTTATTCCATGGCAGAAACAAACTTTCGTACAAATTGTTCATACCAGTCCAAATCGACGCCTCTCACCAGTTTTGGTGCCAAAAGAGCGTTGGTTCTCACATACGTCCTGAATGTTTCATGCCGTTTCAGGTGAGCACCAGCCATCCATGAGCACTGATTCAGACACCTCACTCATCATGCCCGTGGAGCTCGTCCTGTCTGACGTTGAACTGCAGTCCGATCCAGAACAGGACGACGTGAAGTCTTGAAGTGCCATAAAGGGAGCAGGACCACAGCGGGACAATAAAAGAACACGAGCAATAGCAACCTCCTTTTCTGACCTCCATCACCACACAAAAACGGCTTGCTTGCACTCAATGTCTTCTGTCCCAAGCTTGTGTTACCTGACCGGAAAAGCCACATGGTCCTATAGAGGATGTTTTGGGTTTTTTTGGGAAAATTTTGGCTGTTTCAACTTCCCTATGGGATCACTGCCAGTATACACCAGGATATTCCAAAATGACTATATGTAATGCATCAATGAATGCGCGCTACATTTGCTTTGAGTGTCTAAAGCGTGTGCTCTAACCAGCAGTTCACATAGTCTAGTGTCAGAGGTCACCAGTGCTTATCATATGCAGGACGCTACTCTCGCATCTCCTCAAATGTGATGTGTCAAATCACGCAACAGTGAACGCAGAAACCCAGCTCCAGTGTTTTTTACGCCACATGCACACTGCTAAATACAGAGACAACTGCATTCAAATTCAACCCAGTGCAAGCTGCGACTAAATTTCCGTGTCGTATTCAAAGCTGCATGCATGTCATAGTTTGGAAATGAATTATAATGTGGAATATGAAAAATAATTGTATAAATACAAAAATAATTTCATAAATAAAAATTACTATTAGTAATGTACCAAAATTAATTATTTACAGAAAGCCAAATTTAAAAACCAGGATTTAGGTTTTCATTTAGTCGAAAACTGAATACTGAAAATTTATTTAATTATCAGTTGACGTGAACTTATTTAAGGGACAGCCTCATTTTTGAAGGTGTCCTAATTTTTTTATTTTATTTTTTTATTTATTTTATTGAAATGATTAAAATTTAACTTAATTTTTAATTTTAAAATTTGTAGTTTTTATTTAAACAATTGTAATTCAGATTTAATAGTCATATAAAAGCGGAGAAATATATAAATATTTCAACTGCACATAAAATATTTTTATATATATTTTAATTGTATAGTTAAGTTTCTAAGTTTGAAATTCACTGTAAAAATATAAAAATCCGAAAGCAAAACATAAATTAAAAACATAATGGATTTTATATGAATTTAATGAGAATAGCACAATATCATTCTTGCATATGTCCTATTTTTATATATATATATATATATATATATACATAAAAATTACATTTGGTTTCATAAGAGAAAAAAATCATTGCAGCTAATCAGAATCCTCCTGACTTAATATTCCTTGCAAAACAATGGTGAATAGTATGAATTTGTGAAAATACAATATAGAGCACACTGCATGCATTACAATATCCCACAGTGCAATGCTTGACTGATATTATGTATTGATACAATGTATTTATTATTTATAATATTGCTATTTCATTGGACTGTATGCCTTGAGCGATTTCTGAGACGAGCTCCATGAATAACAGCACTTCCTAAACACTGCAGTGTGCATGTGGCTTTTTTCGTAATATTCTCTGGCATTGATGTGCTGAGTCAACCTCTTCAGAGGCCGTTTCTGCTTTTTAAGAAGAGTTGTCGGTTTGGATTTAAATGTAAAGAATGGTAGAATATTTGTACTTTTAGGTTTTTCTCAGATTCGGTTAGTTTTCTGTAGCATCTAGGATTTCTACATTATATTCGTGGGCTTGATTGCTTTACCCCCAGCTGAAGGTAAAGTAGGTATTTATTGCAACACCAAACAGAATTTCAGTCTGAATTGATCAGAACATCTAGTTGCAGTTTGTCCAAAGTATGAATGATTACCAAAAAAACAACAAAGATTGTGCTTTTGTCAGTGAAATTGCACATTGGACGGTAGTGAAAGATGGCATTTAAACGGCTCATGGTTAGGGTATGTTTGATATAACCGTTTACTTTGTATCGTGCACAAAAGGAAAGACTAACGACTGGTTATTTTGATATCAAAGGGTTTATTTTTCTAAAAAAGAAAAACGCCAAAAACAAACAATGAAGACACATATGAAGGTAGACAACTCCCCTTTAATATTTTCTTATAATTATTATTATTTTACTAAATAGCTTTCCATTATATAAACATGGTATCATCATATATAGTTGAACACAGACTTAAACTTAAAAAAAAAGTTATAATTAAATTATTATGAATTATTAGTCTGTTTTAATGTTTAAGTATTTTTGTCTCAGTCAGACTTGTCTCAAAATGCGCTTCCCCAGTTGAACGCGCTTATACCCAGAATGCACTGGGACGGGGTGATGAATGTTCAGCACACTGTTGAGTAAGTCTGTGTATGCTGGTTATGTTATGGAGAACAGCGCCGGGGTCTGTGATCCTATTCATAATCATATTTAATGTAAAGGCCTGTGCAGTGTTATTTGAATCTGTCAGCCAAAAAGCACATAAGATTTCCCTGAGATCTGCTGGTTTTATTGTCACTTTAGTCTAGCATGTATGAAACTGGATTTTTTTTTTTTTTTTTTTTTTAGATGATCACTTATGATTTAGTGCTCATTTATTTATTGTAACACACGCACAAACTGTATTACGGTGGGCTGGATTCACAAAAATCTTAAGAAAAAAAGTTTAGAAAATTTCCATCTTTTTAAAAAAAGTTTGTGGGAATGTTTAATGTGCAGTTCTTGAGAAAAAGTCCAAAAATACTAATTATGAATTCTAAGAAGTTCATAAGGATCTTGAAAAAATGTGCAGTTCTTAAAAAAACGAATGAGGATTCTAAGAAGAGTTCTAAGACGAGTGTGCAATTCTTGAACATTCTAAAACTAGTAAAGATAAATTCTATGTTTGTAGAATTTTTTACAAATTCTGAAAATTCAAAAGATAAATTCTAAGAAGTTATTGTGTAAAAAATTAAATCTTAAATAATTGACATTATCAGGAAAGGCTTGTACAATATTGTTATTGCCACAGGCTCGATCAGAGCTCATCTCTTAGCATTTTGTTTTTAAGAAGAACTGTTTTGGGGGTTTTTTTCAAGAATTTACTTTTTTTTTCCTTCAGAAGAATTATATTCTTCCAGTTGTTTTGTGAATTAGGCGACAGTCTAGAAATAATTCTGTGAATCCTTTAAAGCGGTCATATCTTGATTTATTTTTTCTCTATTGGAAATTAATTTGCAATATTTCCATGCTGTGCCTTTAAGACAATGTAAACACCCTCTTCATATAGAAGCAAGAGCATCTGGACACATTTGAATGAGATTGATCCAAAAGCATTGAGATCTTCATTATGCTGTATGTTTGCATCAAACTGATATTTCTTCTCTGACCCCTTTAAAGGAAGCAGCGTGTGTCTGTGCTGCTGTAGACACTGCACTGGACCTGATGTATCAAGCACATCCTGTATAAGAAACGGGCTGACTCATGATATCATTAGCGTTTGGATGATAGCCTCCCTGAATTTGCACCAAATGTCTTTGTGAATGTGGTTTTCACAATAAATTGCTTTTTTCCAGTGCAATAAAATCTTAGTTGTGATAAATATTGACTTACCTTGCTTCCCTCGCGCTTCACCCATTGCACAATTTCTCAGAAGCAAGTTAGAGGAATTGTATTCTTACTTCTTTTTTGTGGCCAGTTAAATGTGTTTATGAAAGGTCTGTGAGGAAATCTGATCAGAACGTTGAAAGATGAAGACGTCGTTTTTGTGTGGTTCGTTTATAATAGTTCTATACTAAACGGTTATAATACATCATTGCATGCATTATTGTGAGGCACAATACATTTCATTGGTTTTTCAGCCACTACTCACTTTGTCTTCTACTTTTTAAATATGTTTAATTTGTTTAGAAATGCAAGTATTTTTATTTTCATCAAAGAATCCTGGGGGAGGGAAAAGGGGGCCATGGTTTCAATAAAAATATGAAGCAGCACGACACTGATAATAATTCAAAATGTTTCTTGAGCAGCATATTAGACTGATTTCTGAAGGATCATGTGACACTGAAGACTGGAGTAATGATGCTGAAAATTCAGCTTCGTATTACAGCAATAAATGACATTTTGCAATATATTACAGTAGGAAATGTTTCACTGTTTTTGCTTTATTTGTTATAAAATAAATGCAGACTTCTGTAATGTATAAAAGATACTTCTACAGTATTTGATCAAATATGTCAAGTCAAGTGGTTTTAATTCTCTATTAAATGTATATTTTTAAAGAAGCTTTGTTTAGTAAAATCTGTTCTGTAAAATTATTTAATATACTTGCTTTTCAGCCCAGAACAAACGTTTTATATTGTTGCACTGAAATGCCATGCCTCACCTTTAATGACTGAACGGTTACATAACTGTCATTTGTCTCCTCTAATGCTCTTCATCAGCACAGAAAACACCGGCGTTTCCAAGCAACAGTTTACATAAAGATGACAGACTGGACTCTTAAATGAGCTCCATGGGTCTTCCTTTCTGTCAGCCAGCTGACATCTGCTGCGGGAGCACGGGACAAAGCTGTGTCAACACAACATGCTGCTCCAAGAAGATGAAGTTTCCCTCATAACAACGGATGATAAGTGAGACCTGCATGGGGATGAATGCTGTCTATCTTACCCTAAAGCACAAACATATCTTAACTCATCCATGTAAGTGAATGTTCTTCTCAGGATAAATCAAATAAAAACATTCAGCTGAACATTTGCACTTACAGTGTTTACAGAATGCACTAGCTTGCTCAAAATGAGCCTAAAAAGCACGAATAAACCATCACAAATTAAAATCACAAACATAAAATAAGATCTGAAGTTGTAATTACAGTATACAAAATAGCTGAACATTAACATAATTACATAAATTCATATAACAGAATTATTCATTAGAAAATATTTCCTAAAAATGACATGTTAAAAACATTTAAATATATTTAAATGCGTAATATTAACATTTTATATATATTATATTAGCTATTTCTGTGATGTATTTTGTTAACATATTTTGATTTGTATACCGCTTTTTGGAGAATTGTATATTGTTGTAGTTATTATTAGCATATGTAACCCAAAATATACACAAAAATGCATAGAAATCCTGCTCAAAACAAAACATTGCTTGAACTACAGGCAAACTTACCTGGTCACCTTATTTTAGTTTTAGTTGCAACTTCAAATATGTGTCTTAAAAAGCTGTCCTAACATTATCCTGGCACTAAGAGTCTGAATCCCTCAGAAATCGTGTTCGAATGCACAAGAGTCCCTCATGTTTTCTTCAGAAAATCTACTTAGTGTTTTATCTACTGTAACTTTGGATGTGATATGAAATGCAATGTCATTCAGGATGTGACTAACCCACTTCAGGAAAACGGCTACAATACAGTTTTTAACTGTTTGGGTGGATACCAGAGCGTTTCCTTATCTCTGAAGGCATCGCTATCAGTCTTGTGTATGATGTCTTTGCCTATGTGGCCCTTCTGTTTGTTGGATGTGGGTTTTGCACAGGCCGTTCTAACCCAAAAGCGTGGCCTGGATTTCCGACCTCTTCCTTATTATAGACCTACAACCACCCTGCTACGCTCATGCTTGATTATTCAAAGGTTATGGATGTTCCCTGCATTGCGCAAACCAGCCTTTCCCTATTTACTTAAAGGCAGCTGGCAGCTAGAAATGTCCTGCCAATTTGGATCATGTACTTTGTCATTTTGTGTTGGATGTCAATAACTCGTCTCAACGTGTTCCTGCCAGTTCTCTGCTGTCAGGATTTCTAATGACTGCAATCCTTTTCATCTTCACTGGAAGACACGTTTTTTTGTCTTCTCCTCAGTAACTCCTGTCCCGCATAGGATATAGTTTTTTTTTACTAAGTCTCACAGTGATTTTATTACCCAGACCCAGATTTCCCACATCAGATGGGTTCTTTTCTGGAACTATTTTATCACATCTAGCTATCCAATACCAATAATATATCTTGGCTGATGCAGCTGCCAAAATGGAGTCCTTTGTCCTTATATGACCCTTTGTATAGTAACACACTTCCTCTTTCAGCAAAACATGTCTTTTAACAACACATTACATCACAAGCCCAGTAAAAAAAAACAGCATATGCTGGTTTGAAACATGGTTTAAGTTGTTTCTTAGCTGGTCATGAGCCGGTCCTAAGCAACTAGCTCCTGCTAATAAACATTCAAAACATACCTAACCAGCATATGCTTCTTCTTTTTTCTTTCTTTTTTTTTAACGGTGCACTTAATATTTAATTAATAATTATTCACAATAATTTACTTTGAAACTGTCTTGCCAAACTCCAAGATAGCCTAATCGTCGAAAAAAAATTGTTAGCTATAGGCTAAGTTACAAACCGAGAGATAGCTAGCTGCTGGAGTTACTTGAAAATACGTTATACAGCACTGGTTTTAGGTGAATTAACAATAAATATCAAACCCGAACATGTAATTAGGCCTACTCTGGAAACTTGAACGGGTAAATTGTAATAATTGATATAACCGATAGCCTATGACGAGTTTAATTGCAGAAATAGATAGCTCCATAGATAACTCCATTTTAGTTTTTTTACATTTACGTTTTGTTATGCTTTTTGAATGTTTTATTGTGTTAGTTTGCTGCATATTTGTAACCTAATCAAAATAACGGCAGTTTGATTGAGATTAACTGTAATGTACGAAGAAAAAAAACGTGATTTTTGGAAATTGTTAAAAACTGAGTAATTTGGTTTTGCAAATTAATTATATTATATATATTCTGTAGGCTATTAACTATAAATAATTCGACTTTTCACGGCAGCATAAGAAATCGTTTCGACTGAACAGGTACGCAAAAATGAATCGGACATTGCGACTCTTTATATGAGAAGAATTGTTTTTTAGGATGAACCGATTCATTAGAATCAAAGTCTGCTATGGTTTGTAGATGTTTGACTGCATCTGTTACGGCTGCTGTTCAGAATAAATATGATTATTACCCAAAGACATGCTGCCCTCTAGTGGAGGCACAATATGCATAACTGTAGTAATAATAATACTAAAATAACACAAATATGAGCAAGTCCCTCCCATGCTATAATAAATTATACAGCAAGTCAAACAGGATGAAGACATTGAATACCTTAGTAAAAAAGTAGTAGCAGTAACAAAGCAGCAGCTGTTTCCAAACATCCTAAACTCAAGCCTTTCATCCTGTTTCACTGCCCCCAATAAAAAGCAGTCGTTCCTGTTGTGTGTGTTAATGAAGTCCAGACACCACAATGTCTGCGAGGGCTCTCGGTTTCACACACCCGTTTCCATTCAGGATGTGCTCGTCTCAAACGGTGCAGAACCAGTGAAACTGCTAACCTCTTTTTATATGATAATTATGCCATTTGTGGGAATGGCTGTGTTCTAGCACCTACATCGCAATGGGCAAAATGCAAAAAGCTCCCTTCTCCGTTCACCTGAACACGCTTTACGACCAGCCTGTGTGATTTTCTCAGGGTTTTCCAGTATCAGAGCATGTACGCCAGATAATGTGAAGTGTGTGCTGTCAAACTTCTGCATCTACTTGAGCTACTCCAGAAGTGAAACCTCCACTGAGACAACCCCGTAATTGTTGTGTCAAACATGGGTTCTTTGATGTTAACTAGGTGCCAAAACAGGAACACTATGGTTTTAACAGTCAGAGTGTGATATATGAGTCACAGAAGCAAAAGTAGAGAAAGTACAGATTTAATCGTATGGCTCTTGGTGATGTTGTGGTGAGCGGACATTAACGGGGGGAGAGTCATTAGTCATAAAGAAAACCCTCAAAACACCCCCTGCTCTGATGTACAGGTTTCAGTCAAAGATTTTCACACCGCTTGACCTTGAGAACATGCAAGAAGCATTTTATAATGACTCAGAATACAGTAATAATATGCCAGCATAAGCGGCCAAACATAACTCTGTAATACTAAATCAGTGAAATTAGTTCATATTTATTAGTAAAGCAGATTTCATACATAAAATACATGTAAATATCAGTTTTCACTCCGTTCACAATAATGTCTTTGTAAGGCGTGTAATGTTTATTTTATGATCAATAGATCTGTCATTTTTAATGTGGGGCGAATATATATAATCTGATGCAGAATCAATGATGATAATAAATAAATGTTCCTCAGCACTCTCAGAAATAAAGGTACAAAAGCTGGGGCGGTTTTGGGCCTGTTAGTTTCAAATATGTACATTTTAAGTGCTAATATGTACCTTTAGGGTACCAAAGTGGACCCTATAGGCACAAACATGTACCTTTTGAGAATGCACCACCACAGTGACCGCTTATAGCTTTATTCCTGAGAGTGAAATATGTTTTTTATTAAAACATTTTTTGCGTGGATACTTAAATAGCTTAAACCAAAGTTCAGTAAGTGTTCGTCATTATTTTGATGTAATTCTCGCAATGTGTCATGTTGGATTTTTTTGCCTCTGAAAAATAAGTTAGTTCCACATGCAACAGAAAAGTCCCCTATTGTCTTTATGAAGTGAGAAAATGAGCAAAGAAATCCAAGACAAATGAGTCATTGAGAGCTGATCGAATCTCCACAGACTTTACTGTTGAAGGGTGTTTTGTAAGATATATTATTTGTATGATTTGTTGGAACTGTTTAAGTTGACGTGAGCATGTGT
Source organism: Enteromius radiatus (assembly GCA_032357445.1). Classification (NCBI taxonomy): domain Eukaryota; kingdom Metazoa; phylum Chordata; class Actinopteri; order Cypriniformes; family Cyprinidae; genus Enteromius; species Enteromius radiatus. The sequence goes on from JAUCMS010000001.1 coordinate 21,404,934, forward strand.
AATGTATTACACGGCTCTCTGGAATACTACGTTCTGATTGGCTGAAGGTGTAACAGACTCTTTAAACTCTAATCGAAGCATGACAACAGTGTGCCGCGTGACTAACTGTACACGATCACTTATTTTCGAGTTCACAGCGCTTTCCAGCTGAGTTTCCTCTGTTTGTTTTCTGACTGTGGTCTGGTTTAGGAAAGAGCCGCTCGCACCTCTGTTTTGCTGCTGTGAAGCTGGCGCTGTGGGTGTTTATGCGGCTGTTTTGTTTCATCCTTTTAAACTTTACCCCTTTCCACCTGTGATGTCGAGCAGGGGTGTTAAACCTACTGACGCAGCGGTTAGCCACACGCTAACACACTGCAAGACGACTGAAGGGGAAACACCTCGTGCACACATCAGCTACTGCTTTATTTACTTGACCTTTTTATGAAGGCCCACCCTGGTGAATCAGATTAAAGTCAATGGCAAAAATAGAACTTAAAATCAGATGACAAGCATGATATGGTTATTTAATAATCATATGATTATTAGTGCTGTCAAAAGATTAATTCTGATTAATCACATTCAAAGTTTTTGTTTTACGTAATATATGTATGTGTACTATGTATATTTATTTTGTGTATATATGTGTGTGTGTGTGTGTGTGTGTGTAAAAATGAGTATATAGTTATTTTTTGTAAATATTTACATGTATATACTTTTTTATTCTTATATTTTATATTATATATAATTAATATCTAAATATAAAATATTTTTCTTAAATATATACATGCATGTGCTTGTATTTATATATATATATATACATAAATTTATGCAGTATACACATATTCATTATGTAAACAAAAACTTTTATTTTGGATGCGATTGTTTGGCAGCACTAATAATTTGATATAATACTGTATATTATATATTATAATTGAAAAATGTTAGTATATATATACATTACATTTTAGGTATTGAAAAATTATATATATTTATAGTATAGTTCATTATAGTTTTTTATTATAAATTATATAACCATATATTATAATTATATGTTATATACACACATACACACACTTTAAATATATAAAAATATAATTTTACATTATTTTATATTTTAATAATAATTAATCATTTGATACATCACATACATAACACACTCGCATATATGCCTGTGTATATACACACACACACACACACACTACTTTTCTTATTTATTATTATAAATTATAACAATATAACTTGTAGATATTATGTGTATTATAGGCTAATAAAATATTAAATGTATGTATATAGGCCTACACACACACAAACACCTACATTTTAAATATATGGAGAATGAAGCATTTTTCAACAGATACATACGTGTGTGTGTGTTCATTATTGTTTATTTCTTTAGTTATTAAACATTATTGATGGTGACAATTTAGCTAAAATCAGATTGTAATCCTAAACTGCCTAAAATCTTTTTTCCATTTTCTTTCAGTCAAAACGTTTTTTGTTTACGATCAACGTGCTTCCCCGCCCACCTCCGTGGCGTCACAATGGCCTGCCCGTGACGTACGCTGCAGTGGCGCTGGTGAGCGTGCATCATTGAAGCACGGCAGAAATGTCAGGCATTGTTTATTTTTGCGTGCTCGTTTAAACGCTGAAACTGCCCTCATCGTTCATCATTAACCCCCGGAATACATCGGTCCTGCTCTTCGCGGGATGCGTTAGTCATTGTCCGGCGCTGGAGCCGCTGTCGTCCTTTAAGAAAGGTGTTATTTGTGTAGTGTAAGGTGCGCTCGCGTCTCGAGGAGCTCTAGGAGGACTGTACACATTTTGAAATGAACCTATTTTAATATTTATTCATATGCACGGCACAGCAAGTGTTATATTCTACTGACAGCTTGTAATTTTGCGCTATAACGCCGTCGGATCTTCGAAGAGCGTCGCTTCTCTATATCGCTGTGACGCTTGGATAAGCTTCAGGACGGCGACTCCATACTGGACCACGCATCTGAGGTTTGTTTGATGTCCTCGTGAGGAACCCGAGCCGAAGATGTGGGTGAACCCTGAGGAGGTGTTGCTGGCCAGCGCCCTGTGGATGACAGAGAGAGCCAATCCCTACTTCATCCTGCAGAAGAGAAAGGGCCACGGAGACGGCGGAGGAGGGCTCGCGGGTAAAGCCGTGTTTACTCAGTCAACCGCGTGTTGTTTATGATGACAGCTTATTAACACACAGGTGTGTGTGTGTGTGTGTGTGTGTGTGTGTGTGTTCATTCATGCCTGCACACTCAGGTGGACGCGCGCTGGTGTTGGTCGCGCCGCGCACGCGGAGACGCACCTGTGCGCGCGAGTGCGCTCTTACCTGTGTGGACGGGTCACTAAATAAAATAGGTTTTCACTCAGATATTGCTAGTGTATTCCTACATAGAAACGGAAAGTAACACGCTGAATTACATTTAAATTAAAACGACTAAAATAGTAACGTAGGCTACTGTAATAAATTGTTTTATTTTATTTTTGTACAGTAATATATATGTTATTCAGATCATTTATTTATTAAAAAATATATATTTCAGCAATTGATTACGTATTCTTTATTAGCAGTTATGTTGTCAGCATTATTTTAAAATAACAATATTTCAAGTTTATAATGTCTGCATGGACTAGTTTGTGCAAACTTGCTGATTCATGTTATTCAGCATTATTTGAGCATTTGCACAAAGAAGTTGCTTTTTCAGAATACAAAAAATAAAATGGTCCACTGGTTTGAAAGGACAATAAATATTCAGATTTTCCATTCATTTGTCCTGCACAAGATCATGACTGGTATATATTTGGCTATTGTGTGTATGTGTTGTATGATGCTGTGCATAATAACATTATAGGCTAACATGGATTTATACAGCCTCATAATCATATTATTTCCATCACTGATGTGAACAGGCCACACAAGAAATGTTTAGAAATAGCTCATTATTGATACTGTGGTTGACCGATGGGGGTTTTTCAATGACTGATACTAATACCAAGAGAGTTTAGGTTGACTGGGAAAATTGCTGAAATTAACATTAATTTTCATGTTCTTAGATTTAGATACAAACCCTAAAAATTTCTTCTATTGCTTTGACAACATTAAAATGGCCGAATATTGGCCAGTTAATCAGTCTGGCTGATATATGCGTCCAATAATCCCATATAAAAGTCCTAGTATGACTTTAGCAACCAAACAGGCTCGGTAAGGTTCGGTTTCTTCTCAGTGTCTCTGAACAGGAAGCTGAGTTGGTTTGGTGTCGTGAAATGTGCTTTACTGAGCTCACCTGCTGAGCTGACCTGTATTTATAGCTGGACAGGTGCTGTATGTGTGCTGTTCGCTGCTTTATCGATGACTGACAGCTGGAGCCTTGAAACGAATGTGTCTACGGATATAACTGGGAGGGAATAGCAGCTTTCGACAGTGTTAAAGCCGAAACGTTGACGGTATTTGTGCATCTACCTCTTTGTGTCTGTCAGTGAGGAAAGACAGACACAAAGCGTACACTAGCGAGGGAGGATGATGTCATTGTTACATAAATGTGCGAGCTGTGTGCCAGTGAGAGTCAGTGCTGGCACGGCCCAGAAGACTGACCCACAGAGTCCTGGGTAGAGTCCAGAAGTACTGGGAAAACGGCAGTGTGTATGTTTGTGGATGTGTTTACATACAGTACATCAAACTGACCAAATATCTTGTGAATCTTTTTATCCAGACATGAATTTTTAACAGAAGAAAAGTGGAGTAGACACAGACGATGTAGTTGAACATAATGGTTTTTGAAACATTTTCCTATTTTTTGATTCTTTACATGTGTACATACTCTACTGTAGGCTCATCCAATTTTTCCATTTATTTATGCGTGAGATCAAAAAATCACAACTGAGCTCTCGCTAAGATCTCCGTCTCAAAGGCTTTCGAACTGAGATTTGTTGCAGTATTATTCGTACCATTTTCAAGAAGTTTCTTGTCTAGGGATCTCAACATTGTCTCAAACTGTGCTCAGGTTTCTCAATGCTCTCAGATTGTTACAAAAAACTATTGTGTGTTATTTATTATAGCTGTACGCTCAACATTCGCTTGTGTCTGGTTTTAAGGCATTTTATGGGAAACGTTTGAGAAAAAAGTTAATGCATTGCTTACAAAAATTCTAGTGAGCTATGAAAGAGAAACTTTTGAGAGATCGGATTGTAGGTAGTGTAATTAAGGCGTCCAGAACAGTTGATGTTTTCCATATAAAGGCACATGCATTCAATAGGAGCCCAATTGTGGCTAAATATGGGAAATTTTCTCTTGTGTGAAAAATACTCAAGGAAACCCTTATGTGCTTCAGCATTGTCTCAAGCTGTTCTCAAATCTGCCATTATTTTTATACATCTGTACTCTACATCCAACTTTGTGTCTGTTTTTGAGGCATTTTATGATAAACATTTGGTACAAAGTTGACGCTTAAATTAAAAATGCTTTCAAAATTAGCTCTGAGCTAAGATAGAGCAACCTTTAATCAATCAAACTGCATTTTTAAACCAACATAAAAATACTATAAAATCCAATTTAATCATTAAGACGTCCAGAACAATTGACCGATAATCGGTTTCACCGATATTTATGCATTTATCCATAAACAGTTATCAGTTTTCTAATATCGAAACCACCGATAAATGGAGAATTGCATGCAAGACCACCATTACGAGCCTCTTTGCTTTTCTTTTCTAAACCTTAATTTACATTACTGCCCTTAATGCACAAATAAGGTGCATTACATAAACGCTTGTACTGTCATACCATCTCCCAAAGACATAATTTTACATCAATTGAAAACAAAGCATGCTTGAATGAGTGCATGATGGAAATAAAACAGAAGTAAAACAATATATCGGTTATCGGGAAAATAAACATGCAAATTATCGGTTCTAAAGAAAAATATCAGTATCGACTGATCTCTAATTTTCGTCTGTTATCCGAAGGTCCAGTGTTCTGCGTGCACCCAGAAGGAGCCCAGAAGTCTTCTCTAAGGCTAAATAAATACTTGGTGAAGTCAACAGCTCCTTTGTGTTTTTATGCCATTCAATACAGTTGTATCAGGTTGATGCTGTTCAGGGGAATATTGATTTTGTCCGTGTACTGGTAAGGCTGTTTTTTCAGAGCGGAGATGATTTCAATTGAGAGCAGAACGTTCTATATTTAGAATGAGCAAAGACAACAATGAAATGTTCCTCCCATCACCTTATCCAAGCATCCTAACAAGAATCACAGGACAGACTGAATTGTGTTCCCAGGATTCACGTATAGGCCGTCAGGGAAACACAAGCCTATCTGTTAAAGGCACGCCATACTACGGTGGTCAAAATGTTTAGTGTACACTACAGTAGTCCCATAATGCAGTGCGCTCGACTAGATCTTCCGGTGCAAATGGTTAAAATGCACTGGATTAAAAATGCATTTTGTTATGTTTTATAAACAACAAAAGGATGCCGCTTCCTGAATTAAACATGTTCACAAAGAGGTCTTGTGACATCAGCGTAGAATACTGCTATTGAAACAATTATTGTTACTTTTTGTTTAATTTTAAAAAAAATAGTAGACAGTGTGCAGTGCAAGCAATGCAGTTTGACCAAAAGAGGATCTAAATATTGCAGATTTACCTCAACACAAAGAATACACACATAGTGTATGCTATTATAGTAATTATTAATATTTTGAATTGGCTTTTATATTCTCATGTCAGCCTACTTTTTGTTGTATGTAGTAGTTTTATTTATAGTTACCTAAAACTTATTTTAATTTCAGTTTTAGTCATTTTTAACTATTTTTACAAAAACATTCATGTTAACACTTTACAATAAGGTGTCATTTTTTTTTACATTAGTTACTAACATGAACAAACAATATTAGTTCACAGTGCATGTTAGCTAATGAACTTTATGGTAACTGTTACGATGGAGCTCAGGATTGACACGGTGAGTCGTGTAGTTGACTTCAAACAGAAACATCTTTACTTAAATTCAGAATATCACAAACACAGGAACT
>JAUCMS010000001.1:21427884-21445565 GCA_032357445.1 Enteromius radiatus
AGCATGTGTGTATACAGTGTACTACAAAGGGACTATACTATAATAAGTGTTTGTACATTGTACTACTAAGGGACTATTCTGTAGTAAGTGTCTAGTTGCTTGTGTATATGTGTTGTAGGTATCTGGACAGCGTGACTAATAAGGACAGCACTCTTCCTCCAATCCCTCATCTTCACTCTCTCCTGACGGATAACGGGGAGCCTCATCCTGAGGTGGACATCTTCAAACTGGTGCGCAGCTCCTACGAGGTCCGTTCCTCTCCAGCTCTCCTCTTCTACATCTCAAAGCGTGTTCACGTGTTGCATGTTTGCTGAAGTTCTCTGTGATCCGCAGAAGTTTGGCTCCATCCGGGCGGATGTGATCGAGCAGATGCGTTTCAAACAGAGGCTGAGAGTGATCCAGGCCATCGAGGACACCACCAAACGCAATGTGGTAATCAGACACTCCCTGTACACTGACACTAGTGTATTATTAAACCTCAGTCAGAAGATCTGGGAGTTTAATATGTGTGGTTGTGCAGGTGCGGACCATCGTGACGGAGACGCCCTTCAGCATCGATGAGCTGGAGGAGCTCTACACACTCTTTAAGGTCAGTCCCATGATGAGGTCATGAATCAATCACCCAATAACAGATTTCCAGCGAGTGACTCCTCTGTGCAGGATCTGTGTGTGTTAATATACTGCAGATGGCTGAGTTTTATTAGAGTCGTGTGTTTTCATCTTAAGCAGCTCTTCGGGACATTCATTAGCTCTCATTGACACAGCAAGTGCTCTGAGGGTTTCCTTGTGTCTGGATCAAAGCCATTTCTGTCCCAAATGTCTTGTTAATGTAAAGGAATAAACGTGGTTATGAATCAGAGGGTGCTTTTCATATGGCAATAATGAAACGGCACAGTAAACAGCATTTCTCAGCACATGAGCTAAAGTAAAATCCTTTAATAATCATAATAATCAAAATAATATTATATACTTAATTATTATTATAATACATTGGTATTAATATAATAAAAATATATATATATTATTTTTATTATACATGCTATTATTGTAACCTTATTTTATTGCAGTTTGTTATATCATTTAATGGTTCAATCAAAATAAATAATTATTATTCATGTTATTATTATAAATGTTGTTGTTTTGATTATTTTTATTGTCTTGACAGTCTTTGTCAGTATTATTAATATACATTTTATATAAATTTAAATAATTATTTGGGAAATTTTAATGAATAAGTCCAGAATAATTAATGCAATATTAATTTAAAATATTGCATAATATATAGAATTAAAAATATATTCTTTTATCTTTCTTTTTTTTTATCTATCTTAAGATTGTCCAGTTTATTGGTATTTATTATTATTATTATTATTATGTTTTGTTATCTTTTTATTTTCCTTTTTGTTTTACTGAGATTTTGGTTGTTATATTTATTGGTACTTTATAATTTTAGATTTTTAGATTAGTGTATTGTTATAATCTATTATAATAATAATGAATACATCTGGATTAATTTATTTAGTATTAATTACAAATATTACATATTTTCTATAATAAAAATTTTTTTTAATGTTCATTGAATTTATTTATTTTATTATCATTATTATTATTTAGTATATTATATTATTCTAATTATTTAAATTTTTCTTTTCTTGTTTTATTGCAACTATTTCGGTCATATTTAGTGGTATTTAAATCATTTGAATAAACCCTTAATTTTGAACCCATTCATCTCTAAATATTTTTTTGCCTGGCAGACAGTAAAACAGATGAAACTCATTAGTGGTATCTCATATACATCCACATTTAAACATACACGCTCCATATCCACTGATTGTATAACATGACCTGTGTGTGCTGTATGACCCTCAGGCTGAGCATCTGACCAGCTGTTACTGGGGCAGCACCAGTAACCCCATGAGCCGCCATGACCCGAGCCTGCCATACCTGGAGCAGTACCGCATCGATCTGGAGCAGTTCAAGGTGCTGTTTGCGCTGCTCTTCTCCTGGGCCTGTGGCACACACACTGATGACCTGGCACTGCGCTTCTTCCGTCTGCTGGACCACAACACAGACGCCCTCATCAACTTCAGAGAGTTCATCAGCGGCCTCAGTGAGTACTGCTTCTCAAGTTCAAACCATCATTTCTTGCCATATCTGTGACCCTGGCGTCATAAGTACTAGGTAGCGCGGGTATATTTGTAGCAGTAGCCAAAAATGCATTGTTTGGGTTCGGTTTTCAGATGATATATTAATCCCAGTTTTGAAAAATGTCCCCTTATCACTAGTTTTGTGGTCCAGGGTCACATATGTAAGTAAAGCAGCTTCTGGAACAAGTACGCAGGGTGGGGTTTAGTTTTTAATTTAGTAATTATGTAATTTAAAAAAACAAATATATATATATCATTATTATTGTTATTAAAATATCATAATTTTTCTTAGCATATATTACATAAAAATATTATTATTATTATTATTTAAAATATATATTAATCTGTTCAATTATATATATATATATATTTGTTTTAATTATAAGCTATAGTATGACAAACAAAATCTTTAAGTAAAAAATAAATTATGTGATAAATATGATTTAAAATCATTTAAATTCAAACTAAATAAAGTGCGTGAGGTCGTTTGCTTCTGTGCAGATTTAAAATGATTAACTTGATCACTTGTTTTCTGTTGTAGGTGTCCTGTGTCACGGTGACCTGACGGAAAAGCTCAAATTACTGTATAAGATTCACGTACTTCCAGGTGGGTGTATAGGAGAAAATAATGATAAACATTGCTAACATGGTGCTAGGAATCAATACAGTTCAGACTAGTCCTTGCTAGTTCATAATGCTGTTTGCCTTTGCACATATGCATACTGTGTACTCTGTGGTAAGTGTAAGATTACTAGTTGTGTTTCTCCTTTGTGAGCGGAAACTTGGATAAAAAGCAGAAATGAAAGTGCAAACGGATGTTTTTAATGACTTGAACATGTCTGGGTCAAATTTAACTCGTACATTAAAAGAACAATTCTTAAAGAAGCTTCAGCTTAATTATAATGTTCAGGGTGTTTTGCATTGTGTTTCTTGTGATTTGGTGTTTTCTGAATTAGACTGAATGTGTTTTCTGTTCTCAGAACTGCATCAGGAGCAGGAGGAGCCCGACTCTGCGTGTGAAGCTACGCAGTATTTTTTTGAGGACATCACCCCAGAGACCTCCAGCGGTACTGCTGCATGCTCTCTCTTAGACTTTTGCAGTGAAAATGATGCTTGATACCTAGAAACTGATGCTTTGACCTCTCGTTGATAGGCCTCGACCAAAAGAGCCGAGCTGAGAAGGACGAAGGTTTTGTAGGAGTCACCTTTAAAAGTGAAAAAGGTGAGAGAAGACAGCCTCTTCTTTAAACCAGAGCTGATGTCTGATGCTGGAGAACTGTTTAAATGTGCAACACTCTGTCTTCTGTGTAGTTAAGAAAACGCACACTCCAGACTACCGTACGTACCTGCGTCTGTGGAACCAGGAGACCAAAGCAAAGCTAGAGAGCGTGAAGGATCTGCCCAAACTCAACCAGGTACATCCAAAGACCGACATCATCAGTGTAACTCCTGTTAAAACCCTCAGAATGTAGAGAAAAGTCTCTTCAGAGACAAAAATAAACCCTTTCTTTCTTCGCAGTACAGTGACGCCAAAAATGTGGATTTATAAAGTAAATATAAAGATATTTTGAATTTATGTGTACTTAAACATGAGAAACTGTCAGTGGAAAATGTTAAAAAAATAAAGTGTAAAATTTATTTCATCCATAGTAAAAATGTATAAATGCGTGCCTACTATGTATATTTATTATATATATATATATACATCCACACAAAATATTTACATGGATATATATAGTGTGTATGTGTGTGTTTTTTCTATCATTTATTTATTTATTTATATATATATATATATATATATATATACACTGTATGTGCATATTTATATATACATAATAAACATACACATATTAAAAACATATTTTGGATGCGATTGTTTGACGGCACTATATTAGAAACAAATTTATAAAATTCTTATCTTTTATATATTATTTAATAACATTTATATAGACTGATTTAGATATAAATATATAGGTAGAACATAACCTATAGCATATATATATATATATATAAAAGAATATTTTTAATATAATAGGATATATATATATATTTTTCATTTTATAATGTAATTTTATTAATTCAAGTTGACTTGTTTTAAAAATGTGTGTATTCCCGGGTAAAATCTGACTGTTATGACGAATCCCCTTCTTCAGAGTCAGTTCATCGAGCTGTGCAAGACCCTATATAACATGTTCAGCGAGGACCCCAGCGAGCAGGAGCTGTATCACGCCACGGCCACGGTCACCAGCCTGCTGCTGGAGATGGGAGAGGTTGGCAAGCTCTTCTGCAGCCCACCTCACAAGAGCGATGAGGAGGAGGATGAGGAAGAGGAAGACGAGCACGTCCCGCCGAGCCGGAGCAAGCCGGAGCGTGCCCCGCGCCACAGAGACACGGCTCCCTCAGACGACGTCCGGCCGGAGGACTCCTCGCCCAGAGACACAGCCACGTCCTCCGCCATGCTCATCTCTGACGACGAGACGAAAGACGACACGTCCGTGTCTTCCTACTCCGTCCTGAGCGCCGGCTCGCATGAGCTGCAGTGCGAGGACATCGCTGAGGACACCGTGCTCATCCGCAACGCCGCGCCGACCTCCGGGCGTAATGGGAGGAGCCACCTGCCTCACAGCGCCAGCATCGACAAGGACTGGGCCATCACCTTCGAGCAGTTCCTGGCCTCGGTGCTCACTGAACAAGCCCTGGTGCAGTACTTCGAGAAGCCCGTGGAGATCGCCGCGCGAATAACCAACGCCCAGAACGTTCGCAAGGTGGGACACCAACACATGTCCATCAGTGACTACGAGATCTCACTCTCAGGATAGAAACTCAAAACTGTGCTGTGTGGGGGTTAAAGGAGACGTAAGATTTGAGCATCACTTTTGTGTTCCAAACCTGCGAAAAGTTAATGATAGTTTCTTCATAGAGTGAAATCCCTGACTGCTGTGGTTTCCAGCAGTAAATCTCAATATCGGATGATTTATTGAATATGTATTGAGTTTTTTAAGCCATGCACTAGCAAACTTTAGTTTAGTGTATTTCTTACATGAAGACTTTTAATGATCATATTCGCCAGTTTTATGATGCTTCGTTGTCGTTTTGAAAACCTCAGGAGGTTACAGTGTTTTATTGTACGTTTTATTCATTTTGGGGACAGTTTCACCCTCCTCCCCCAAGTTTTCTCGCAGTGAACCGAAACGAAATAGCTAACATGTGCACCTGATTTCTAAAGCCATACACTAGCAAATAACTTGAATTTCAGTATATTTCTCACACAAACCTGTTTTATGGCCGTTTTAGTTTTCATTTTGGATCCCCATTTTATGAAAACGAGCCGCCTGGATACCTCCGTTTGTGGAACAAGCTCATTCAGGTCTGGAACGACACAAATGATGGCAGAACGTTTATTTTTGGTGAACTGTCCCTTTAACTAAACCGAATCTGATCTCCTCTTAAATCAGAGGGAAGCTTTAAAGGCTGGCGTGAGCTCGTTCGGGAACGGACAGTAACGAGTTGTCCCGCAGACTCGTCTTTTTAATTTGAGGACAGAGGGACCATGATGTGACACGATGACCTTTATACCTGTACAAAGTCTGAGAGGACCTGTTGTATACTACGGTGCGCTTGATGTACTTTATATATAGCTATGGTGACTAATAATATCTAATGCAGTTAGACTGTTTATCATAGTACTCGTGTTTAGAATAGCTCACTAGTCCTGACTGGGATAAAACACCTTCTTAATCTGTGTTAGCGTTTTATGTTCCAGTAAAACGATCTAAATCTCCAAAAATAAGAAAAGAAGTCACTTAAGAAGCAAAACTGTGTGCAAGAATTCTTAGAGGTTATTATTATTATTTGCAAAGATGGACAATAAAATATATATATTTATGTGCCGTTGCTTCTCAAGTATCTTCTGAAGATTTAGATATTTTTACTTTGAACTAAGGCAAAAATACAGATGAATGTTTTTTTACAGTATAGTAAATGATGTTTAACATGAGAGAGGGTTCACAGGGATATTGTGGGAAAAGACGTTTTCTAAATCATCTGTAATTTCCCAGAGTCCTCTCTCGATCGCACCTGCACTTTGGGTTTTTCTTCTTCTTCGTAAAGGTGAGGATGTTTTGAATATATCAGATCTGAATCAGCTGAGAGGCGACGCGGTCCAGCTGTGTTTCTGATTTCTAGCGTTCGCTGGAGGCTGTGGTTGTGTACAGTTTTTATTTCTCACCGGGCATGTGGCATGTCTGTGCACCTTCTCCTAAATTATCATTTTGTGTTGTTTTTTTTAAATGGACCTACTTTGTTTCATGCTGCTGTTTTTAGGTTTACGTTTTAATGTGAACGGTTCAGATGATTCAGATCACTTCAGCCATTAAAGGTTTAAATGGAAATATCCTGTTATCAGAAACTCTTCCCTCCTGTTTCGTGTGTCATTTACAGTGTTGTAGTACAAAATGTGAAGTAAAACTACTGAAAGTGAAAGTGTTTTTTTTTTTTTTTTAAGTGTCAGTGAATTATTTAAGTGTTTATTTAACATTTATACCAGCTTTGCAACTTCTGCAACACTTGGACATGCTGTGATTTCTTTCAATAAACCTCAAACATCAGATTAAATGACATTTCAAATGAAATCTGAAGTTTCTGTTAGATAACATTAAGCCAGAATGGGTAACATAGATGCAAGTGTATAGGTTAATGATGATTGATGATGATATTTTGGTATATATAGATATCTTTATTGGTTAAAAAAAAGGTAACACTTTATTGTATGGTTACAGCTATTAGTTGATTAGCATGCATATTACTAGAATATTAGCTATTTATTAGTGCTAATTAAATGCATATTAATGCTTGATCATACGTGACCTTATTCTACCCAATACCTAAACTATTAATAAGCAGCAAATTACAAATTTATTGAGAGAAAAGCTGTCGTTAATAAGTGCTACCAAAAAAACTTACTTTTCTGATAAACATAAATGTATTTTTAATTAATAAATGAATTTATTATTACATTTGATGAATAGTTAAATTGTAAATCAGCATAAAAAATAAGAAAATATAAAAATGTATGTTAAGTTAAATGCAACATTAACTCTTTCTATCTCTCTTTGTATTTAATATTTTTTATGTAATTATTATTAATTTATTATTCTTTCTGTTTGTTATTTATATTTTATTCATTATTTACTTTTTATGTAACCCCAAATAAATGATTATTTTCTATTTTATTTACTTATTTGTTTCTTCATTATTTTATCCAAATTTTTTTGTCAACTTTATTTATTTCGTAGGAGACTTGAAGTGTAAAAATGTTGTTAGTAGTAGTATAATCTAATGAAAACAGCTGTGTCTTGAGTGTTGTTTTTCTGCTTGGTCATGCTGAATGTGGCTGTAGTTGAGTGTTTGTCCACTAGAGGCCAGGAGAGCTGTGAGACTCTGATTGGGCCGAGGGCCCTGCGTCCCTGTGTTTGCTGTTGTCCACAGTTCATGGCTGTAAAACGCAGGGATGTGTCCCGAATGAAGCAGCGTGGCGTTCAGAGGGTGTGAGCGCAGACATCCAATCACACGATCGGCCCAGCGCTGGAGAGATTTGGCACTCACTCACATAACGACAGCGTGCCGTCTCCATCAAGAGCGCTGCGTCAAACTCTCCTCTCAGCTTTCTTAAGACCAAAATATCCTGTAATTAAAGCTATTTACCTCTTGCCAAAGCACTTTCCCGTCTCTAAGCACTTGATAAGTCAGCTGTTATCCGCTTACCTATCAAGTATTGTTTTATCTTTAACCTCGTATCTTTTGTACTCGATCCAGGTATTGTGCCATAGATTAGCAACGCAAACAGTAAACCCATGTACATTTGTATGTTTATGAATTAACCAATAAAATCAAAGTCTACTGCAATAGTGCACACTCGACAAGCTGCAGAGTACTGTGTCGCAATATAATACTCTCAGCTTCATTAATGAGCTGATCTCTGATTTACGCAGGTGCTGAAAAAAACTATTTATATTATTTATTTATTTTTTTTGTTATGCATGTTTTATTTTTATTTTTTTCATTTAATATTTGCTTTTATTATTCACATTTATTATTTACTTGTTATTTATCATTCATTTTTATTTTTATTAAGTTGTTTGTATTAAATAATACATTTTGCTTTTTTTAAATGCATGTTTTATTTTTATTTGTTCATTTAATATTTACTTTTATTATTCACATTCATTATTTTACTTTTTATTTAGCATTCATTTTTAATGCATGTTTTATTTTTTCTTATCTGTTGATTTAATTTTTACTTTTATTATTCACATGTATTATTTTATTTTTTTCATTCATTTTAGATTTAACTTTATTTTTATTAAATTGTTTATTTCATATGAGATATTTGCATCCCCATAGAAATATTATACATATATAATATGAAATATAAATAATAAATATTATGCAAAAAACAATGCAAATACCACTACTAGTAGTAATAATAATTATTATTATTTTGATTACATTATATTTAGTATTTATATATTTTCATTATTTATTTTCATGCACTTTTTTATTCTAACACATTTTATTTCATAGGACATTTTAAATTTGCAACCCAAAATATATGTATTATATATTATTTTGTTATTAGTTTTGTTTTGTTTTTTATATTATTAATATTGCATATTACATTTGATTTATTTATAGTTTTCTTTTGGTCTTTGGGACATTCATGTCCTCCAAAGATTGTATCTAGCCAGAAAGGGATTCATTGTATAACATGAAGTGGTAGCAACCCTCAGAGGTGAAGCTGGTATTATTATTAATCTAATTATTATTGACAAGGCCTTGCAGTCATAATTCAATGTAAAGTAAGTGTATGCTGTAGGACAGTCAGCAGATGATCATGTTCCAGCTGCTCTATAAATCTGGAGAGCTGAGATATCAGTCCTCAATGAACTTCACACCCCAATCAACATAAGACCAGCACTAGACCGCTTATCAGTGACCTCCAGACCACCTGAAGAGTGTTGAGGTTATGGTTAAATCACAAATCCCTCCCTCCTGTGGTTCATTTCACTGAACTGAATCTGACCGTCTGTTTCAGGAAATCAGGAGTTCATTGATCTGCTGATTCACGAGTGTGACTCAATATTGACATGAGAACAGTCTTATGTCAGGACAAACGTAATAAAATGTTTAAAACTGTCAGCATGACAGTTTTTTATGAAAACACTTCAAATGTGGCTTAAAGTCTACAAAATACTACCTGCTTAAAATAGTTATATAATCAGTCCATTATCTAAGAGATATAGTTTTTTTGAAGAGTTTATATTTTGTTTGTTTGAGCATCCTGAGACAGCAACAACAGCTCAACCAATGGCATGATTTGGGGGGCGGGACTATCTGTTTGTCGACCAATAACAGACGGGGGAGTGTTTGGGAAGCTCGTTTAAACACAGACTTGGAGGAGAAATCCCACAGTGCAAGTCCATTCAGATTATATCAACGCTTCAATTTAATCCATATCTATCTGTACTATTATTATTATTAATCATCAGCATTAGTATTTATTTTGTAAATCTTTTTTGTTATGTTTAATATAAATATAAATTTTGTTTTATTTATTTATTTATTTTTGGTGACAGTTGAAATTTTATCGTATCTGTCTGGCTAATAATAATAATAACTATTATTATTATTGTTGTCGTTGTTATAACAATAATAAATGTTGTTAATAATACAGTAACAAAATATAATAACTATATTATTATTTATTATTAATATTTTTAAACATACATTCAATAGAAATGTAGTGGGGTTTTTTATATTAATGGTTCAATGTAGACCCATGTCTGTATGTATAACATACAAGTATAATAACGGTATTTTTTTAATTTATTTTTTAATATTTGTTTATTTACACTGAATGTAAATGTATTTATTTACAGTAATTTTATATTAATGGTTAAATTAAGAACCATATCTAGCTTTTTTAAATTATAATTGTAATAAAATATAATAAATGTATTTTTATTTTTATTTATATTTATACAGACAATGAAATTTCGTTTGGTGGAGAAATGTTCTTGAATGATATTAATTGTTTAATATCTGAGGAGATCTGGTTGAATGATATTGAGCTGAACTCGTGTGTGTTTTCCTCTCTCTATGTTAAACAGAAACTCACATGTGTTCTCAGAGCTTTGTTTTTTGGTCTGTTTTCCACCCTGCCACGAGGCCAATCATCTCTCAGAGCCTGCAGGACTGTCCCAGCTCTGCTATTGGCCGACAGCTTTACTGAGCTCCTTCAATGCATCGGCTCTTTCAGTATCTACTGTACATTAGAAACATCTGCAGTCAGGTTTGAAATCAACAGATATATTCAGCAACACTTTGCATTAGGGACCGCTTCTAACTACCCGTGCATGTTACTTACATATTGATGCCTGATTTTATTCCCTTAACCCTAGACATAACTACTAAACTCCTAGTTAATAGTAAATCTGTGTTCCCTAAAGCATTAGCACATATATTGGTACTTGATACATTGCTTCAAGCTGAATGTTTTTGCACACAGAGAGTCATTTATTGATGCTGTGCATGTTAATGTGCCTGTTAATGACCGCAGCATCTTGAACTGGTTCATCTTTTGTGTTCACTGGTTACCTAACGCTTGTTTATCTGAACGTCAGGCACTGATGTTTGAGACTGGACTCTGTGCTGGAGGGTGGACTTTGTGTCGGCCAGTAATCTTTCCCAGAGAAACACCTCCCTGAGCGCAGGAGGAAAAGCCCCTATTAGACAACGATATATAAAGAAGGACAGAATGTGTCCCGGTCCCTCCAGAGCTCCAGCGTTCATCCTGTCACTCCATCAGACAGAGGAACCCAGTCACAGGTCAGTTCACCACCAACTCAGAATAGCACTATATTATGTAAAAAAAAAAAAAATATATATATATATATATATTAAATAATGATAGTTATAATATATCTATATATGCAAGTATATACATATAAAATGTGTGTGTGTGTATACAAATATTTGTACATACACACACACACACACACACACATATATACACATACATATGTACAAATATTATTTTTTAATATATATATATATTTTTATAAGTTTGACATTATTTTTGCATGCTAAAGCACATATTTATTTAGCATTTTACACATTAAAAAAATTATTTAAAATCATATACAATATATTTTTTTATTTGAATGCAATGTATTGTTTGGTATTATTTTTATTGTGCTAATTCTAATGCTAGTTCTAATTCCTAGATAGAAAAAGCATACAAAATTTGCATATGTTGTAAATATTTACACCAGGAGTCCAGAGCTTGGGCTGAATTGATTTTTCTCATGGTTTGAAACACTCTTGATCAAAAGGCTTCTCCAGACATGCTTGAAATTTGTGTTTTAGACTAAACTGTGCCTGTGCATACAGTATGAAGTTCTTATCGAAACATTTTTAATGGTTGAGAAATAGTGTCTTCTGTACGCATTTGTATGCAATAAGTGTGCAGCATAATGCAAATGCTTTCAATCATTTAAAGCATCGCCGGAGCCTCATGCAGTTGGCTGATGAGTTTGTGTTTCCAGACTTTTGCCCTGGGGTGATTGTAATGCAGTGTGTGTGTGTGTGTTTCAGCTGTCAGTATGGTGGGTCTGAAGCCGTCAGATGTTCCTCCTCCTCTGGGTGTGAAGGTGCTCAGCGCAGGAACAGCCGCCTGCATCGCTGACTTAGTTACCTTCCCTCTGGACACGGCTAAAGTGCGGCTGCAGGTACAGACTTCAGCCCTCCACTGCACAGGACCAGCCAGCCTAGACATGCTGTGCTTGCACGCTTTACACAAACAATATATTCATAATTATAAAAAAATATATTATATGTAGATTGATAAAGAAGAAAAAAAGATATATAAATCTATATAATATTATATATGAAATATATATATATTATGTATTTTTGCACTAACAAAAAATGTATGATCATATAATCAAAATATATAAATAATTTAGGTAGTTGTTAGGAATTAGGTATTTTGTTAAGTATTAATATTTCAAAATTATTTATTTTTTAAGATTCCTAAATTAATATATATTTAAAGTAATATGTGAATTTGAGTGTATTAAATGATATTTAATGCTGTATATTAAAAACATATTTTATATGTATATAATATATTTACAAGACAAACAATATATTTATTATAACTATAATTTATATTATAATTATTTTTAAAATTACTAATAAAATAATCTGGGTAATTTCAGACTGAAAATGTATTGCCTCCTTTTAAGATTTCTGAAGAAGAAAAAATAATTTATTATTATATATAATATGTTTCTGAATACAATTTGGTTGTTTTAAATATCATATTACATGCACCAATAATCTGTTTAAATATTGTATATTAAATATTGTGCTTTATGATATTACACTTAAAACTTTTAAATTGTTAGGAATTTTGATAGATATTTATAAATGTATATCTTGTCAAAAACATTATAAATTATTATTTAAAAAATGTAAAAGTAGTATTATCATTTTTAATTTATTTGATAATTATTACTTGTCACTGTCTTATAGAGCTGCAGTATTATGTCTCTGTGTTTTCCTCCAGATCCAGGGAGAGAAAGTGGCGACGGGCGCCGCTAAGGGCATCCGGTACCGGGGGGTGTTTGGGACCATCAGCACCATGGTAAGAACGGAGGGGCCGCGCTCGCTCTACAACGGCCTGGTCGCCGGGCTTCAGAGACAGATGGCCTTCGCCTCCATCCGAATCGGCCTCTACGACAGCGTCAAGAGCTTCTACACCCGCGGCAAAGACAGTGAGTCCAGAATCACCGCCTTTCATTAGAAACATGATCTCAGCGGTTTCTCCCAGACACCAGCGAATCATCCGAGACAAGCCGCTTCTTGAATGAAGGTAGAAGTCTCATGGATTAGTGGTTTTTGCCTTGCAGACCCCAACGTGGGCATCAGGATCCTGGCGGGCTGCACCACCGGAGCGCTGGCCGTGTCTGTGGCTCAGCCCACAGATGTGGTGAAGGTGCGCTTCCAGGCCCAGATGAACCTGCAGGGGGTGGGCAGACGCTACAACGGCACCATGCAGGCCTACAGACAGATCTTCCAGCTTGAGGGCCTCCGGGGCCTGTGGAAAGGTGGGCATTCTCCTCATTTCTATTCCATAGAAGAACCATTTTGGGTCCCCAAAGACCAAAAGGACCTATTATGGCTTATGAAAGGTTCATATTTTGGTTTTTCATATTTGGAGTCCCTAACAGGTTGACATGCATGTGTATGTAGGTGGAGGTATCTATCATTAGAAGCATGTTTTTTTGTCTTTGTTTAATGTGCAACAGCAATGATGACCCTAATGAACGTCTTTGTTATATCTGATGTGTTTTGATACAGGAACCCTCCCCAACATCACGAGGAACGCTCTGGTCAACTGCACCGAGCTGGTGTCCTACGATCTCATCAAAGAAGCCTTACTCAAACATAAGATCATGTCAGGTAAGAAATCTCACCGCAGGAACCTAAACAAGTCAAAGAGTTCACGTAGCATTTCTGTTTCCACTCTCAGCTCTATTTAGCATTTTTATTAGTCAGGAAAACAGCTTGAAACCTGTTTGAACAAACCAAGATAGCACTGCTGATCGGCTCGGGCCTCGCTGGACTCTTAATGCCATCAGCACTTTTGTAGTGAAGAGCCTGTAAAACCAGGACAAAGGTGTGCTGAGGTTTCCACACACACACAGAACAAAGTGTGTCTGACACTGTGTTCACTGTTACCTGACACCAATAAAACTCATTGTTATTGCTGTAATAAAGTCAAATACAAATATCAGATGAAGCGTTTAAAAAGTGAGAATAAAATGAGAAACGTTACCTTTGGCAACTAAAAGAAAAATAAAAGCTAAAGTTTTAAAATGACTACAACTGAAATAAAAGTAAATAAAAGCTTAAAAATATTAATGACAAGCTTAAATTAGAAGTAAAACTGAAAATGTATAATTAAAGACTAATTAAAATTAAAAAAAAATACTGCATTGTATAAATAACAGTAAAATAACACTGGTCTACACGGCACATAATACTTATATAAAAAAATAAGGCAATTACTAAATTAAATTAATTAATTATATATATATATATATATATAACAAAAGTGCAAAAAAGCAAATAAAATAAAGCTAAAATTCAAATGAAACCTGAAAATATAAAAATGAGAGACAACATATTTATAAATACTGTCATAGTATATTAATAATAATAATAAAGCAACACTAGTTAAAGTTAAAGTATATAATAAATGCATTTATTTAAAAGATTCACACATAATTATTTCAGGAAAGACACTATAAGGCAACTGTATAATTTGTTAAATAAAACAAAGAAGAGAAATTGTGTCTTTAAGACAAAATGGCAATATAAATAATTTTAATTAGATTTATTTATGACAACATATTTTTGAAATTTTAATAAAATGACAAAAGGAATGGACACATATTTTACATGCAGTACAAAATCAATAAATTAAAGATAAAATAAAGATGGGAGGACAGTAAGGTAACTATTTGTAAATCAATCAAATGAACATAAAAATAAAGAAACCTAGACTTTAAAACTTTTTTTTTTAATAGCCGAGAGAGAGAGATCTTTTTAAAAGAAGAAGAAAATGACAAAAGCACAGGTTTTACTCCAGACACATTGAAGAAAAAAAAAAACATGAATCTCTGACTATAAGCACAGACTCTTCAGTCAGTGCAGCACATTCAGTAACATCATGTTCTGCCTCCAGACAATCTTCCGTGTCATTTCACGTCTGCGTTCGGAGCGGGTTTCATCACGACGGTGATCGCGTCTCCTGTGGATGTGGTGAAGACCCGCTACATGAACTCTCCTCCCGGTCAGTACCGAAGCTCCCTCAACTGCGCCTGGACCATGATGACCAAAGAGGGCCCCACCGCCTTCTACAAAGGGTGAGTGAAACAAGCTCAGATAAATAATATTTCCAGAATATTTAGCCGAGATTGAAAATCTGGAATCTGAGGGTGCAAAAAAATCTAAATATTGAGAAAATCATCCTTAGCGACGCATATAGTCACAACTAAAATGTATATTTAATAATATCCTAATGATTTCTGGCATAAAAGAAACATTTATACTTTTGATCCATGCAGTGTATTGTTGGCTATTTCTACAAATACACCCAAGCTAGTTATGCTCCAGGGACAAACGAAGCAAATGTTGATAATGTGCCACGCCTTCAGGTTCGTGCCGTCTTTCCTTCGGCTGGGCTCCTGGAACGTGGTGATGTTCGTGTCGTTCGAGCAGCTCAAGCGGGCCATGATGATGTCCAGGAACAGAATCGAGGCGGCGGCCTAAATCTCCACCTCAGACCCAAATCCTTTCACGCTCACGGACGGCTGTTAAACTCCTCTGACAGGACGAGAACCGGAGCAGCTTCAGTTTCAACAAGCAACAGAACGAGATGAGCATCAGTGAGAATCTGACAGAAACAGAGATCATCCTTTCTCTTTCTGGGTAAACCACTACAAAAAAACAAAAACAGCTGCTCAGTACAACGACTGATCGATCATGCAACGCAAAAATTGATTTGAAAGGATCTTCTTAACCCCCCCCCCCCCATACCTTAATGTACATAATGTTTATGTAATATTTATATTTCCTCATTTTTTAAGCAATTTGTGCTTTGTTAAAAGCAACTATTTACCCTAATGTCTATGTAACCCTAAATATGCAACGAATAACCCTGGAAATACCTAGAAAGTGAGATTGCCTCATGACTGGAAACCTATGAACACAAAGATAAGCACATGTGCTTCAATAAAACAACTTGACACTACTTTTTTGGGAGTCTTTGTGGTGACTGTGTACTGAAATAAGTGCATAAAACAATCATTAAAAAGCAAAAAATACATAAACTTTGGAAAAATACCTAATTTGGTGACATGCAAACAGCATTCTGCTCATGCATGTAGAATCTCTGAACATATTAGGTTGTGATTCTTCATGTGAAACAAGCTTATTGAAAAGCGTAGGCATACAACGATGCAAATGTAAAATAAAAGTACTATTTTGCATTAAAAAAAATGTATTGCATCATGCATTAATCACACACACAAACATTATATGCATGCAAATTTTATGGTAATATTTGGTGAAAACTACAAAAAAAAAAATGTTTTTAAAATTAAAATTGTTGAAATTAATGTCTCCGTTCTTAAACTCTTATTGCCAGACCTCTCAATAAAAGCAGCACACGTTGTATTCAGTCACTAATTTTATTCTTCATCGTTAGGTATGAATCCAACACTATAAAATAAATCGGGTCATCAGGAATAAAAAGTTACATCTTCAAAACCGAACACCGTTTATAAATAAGACGACACAGTGTCACAGCGACGTTTGTGCACACAAATGCTGTACTTTGGAATTGAGTTGAGGTCTGAATAGCAATCTTCACAACAAAACAGATTCGTTATTAAATACCTGTTACAGGCCACATCAAAGAATTGTGCAGATGACGACAGGTGCGGGGTTTAATACAACTTAAACACACTTTAACATGCAAAGAGGCTGAATCATCTGCGTACAGAAGAATAAACAACTTCCTAACAGAAACGTCCACTTCCTGAGATGGGTAAACATGAAGAAGCAGGAGTCACGTGACCACGACTCAAACGTTCAAGTGTGACGGGAATTGGAGAGTTTAAAACATCACTTTGAAGTATTGTTAGTAATACTTAGCAGTGTAAGTCTTTTCCCTGACCGGGTCAATGTAGCTAAACAACCAGCTATGTGCTCTTGATGTACAGATGTGTAATGCGTAGAATTCAAATCAATTTTCATGCACGTTGTACATTTCCCAAAAACTAAAAACTATCATGAAGTCATTGGAAAAAGAAAAGAGAAGCAGCTGTTGCGGTTTCCTTTCGTCTGTGAGATGATGCTGGAATGCTGGAATCACTTCTCTTGGTCCACGGTCATGATGAGCGTGACCTCGGGCATCTGAAGCTGACCTTTGACCTTGTCGTGGAACTTCTCCCTGTAGTGATTGAACTCCATGATGCTCTCCGGCTCCTCTTCCAACCAGAACTTATCAAACTCGTACGCCAGGTAACCTGCCAACAGGAAACAGTGGAAACACGCAACATAAAAATAAAATTAAAAAATAAAAAGTTTACTTTTATAAGTCTATTTTGAAAACATTAATGCAGTATGTACTGTACTATACTCCAAGATAAATAAAGAAACATTTGTTTAATCAGTGTAACAAACACTAGTTTGATGCCATAAGATAAACATATACTAAACACATACTGCATTTAGTATTAATAATATATTATTTAGAGCTGTCAAACGATTAATCGCATCCAAAATAAAAGTTTTTCTTAACATAATATATGCGTTTACGATGTGTTTATTTATTCTGTTTATATTAAAACACACACGTACAGTATATATTTTGAAAATATTTACATGTAAATGCAT
>JAUCMS010000001.1:21446330-21456943 GCA_032357445.1 Enteromius radiatus
AACACTAGTTTGATGCCATAAGATAAACATATACTAAACACATACTGCATTTAGTATTAATAATATATTATTATATAAACAATTGCAATAATAAATAAAGTAATAATATATTAAAAACAATAAATAATATATTTTTTAATATATTTGATATTTACTACAAATTATAAATAATAATAAAAAATAAAAAAAAGGGGTAAAAAAAAAATTGGCTTTATTTTCCTTAATCATAATATAATTTTTATTTATTTTGGAAATTATTTCTCTATTTTCAAACCACGATCTTCACACATATTTCTAAAAAAAATTATAAATAAATCTATTAAAAAAATTATATATATATATTGAAGCGCTGTCAATTGATGAAATAAAAAAAACTAATGAATCACTTCTACTTTTATATTGCAATGACTCAATATTCAAATTAATGTAGAAAAAAAGTATAAATAAAAAGGCTAGCCAGCTAGCTATTAAATGTATTACATTTCTTAAAATAACTTCTAATTTAATTGAACTTAAAACAATCTTCACATGAACCTAATGTCCCTTTTATTTTACTCACAGTAGAAATGATGGAAGTGCTGCATTTGTGGTTTTCCAGAGACTGTGTTGTAGAAATGAAGCTTCAGAGCGTTACTCTTCATTAAGCTGTATGCCATCTCTGTTAGATTGATGCCCACTATGGCATACGAGTACCTGAAACAACCCAGAGGAGCACTTTTACCAATTATGATACCAAGAATCACTAAACGTGGCATAAACGAGCACTTACCCTAGTCTGGGGTGATTGGCGTGCGACAGGACCTGCCGGGCTGCGTCCGTGTAATTCTCACTGAAAAAACTGGCCAAAGAAAGAAAAACTTGATACAGTGAAGCATCATCTTGTCATAAGCTGAGAAGCTGCACTTACAGGAGGTTAGTGAGTCCCAGCATCCCCATCCCTCTGAAGTCAGTCTTGGGATCGTCGCCCTGGAAACCAATGTTTCCCCACTGCTTAGTGATCCTGGACTCCAGCTTCACTGACGGCATTAACAGATCCCACAACTGACAGAAAACAAGCAGAACTGAGAACCTCTGAAGCTTCAAACCATCCTTAAAACGAGATTACTCACCTCTAGAAGCATGTTCTCATGTCCTTCATTTTCTGAGTCAAACACCTGTTTTCTTAGTTCCTCGACCGCCTCAAACAACTCGTTATATCCGTTGATTTGTAACAAACACTGCCGGAGATTCACCTTAAACCTGTACGAGAGATTTCTGCATGTCACACTGCAGTCAGACCTTGAGCATATCCGTAACGTACACAAATAATGAATATAAAACAATAATCAACCTTAAAAATAAAACTTAGACAAGTTTGACTAAAAAGGGTTATTAGTTGATTTAATAATTTAATATTAGCATTAATGTTCATTCAAGTACTTATGTATTTACTTAAGATTTAATCAAATAATTTTCTGAAATATATTTATATTTACTAAAAGCAAAATGACAACATCTATACTTGCATAATCTTACACAAATCAAAATATGCTATTATAATGCGTTTTATTCTATGACAACCAAAAAAAATTGTGCTGTTAAATGATTAATTGCATCTAAAATAAAAGTTTTTATTTACATAATAAATGAGTGTATACTGTGTATATTATGTATATATAAATATACACACATGCATGCATCTATTTAAGAAAAATATTAATATAGCAAATATATTTATGTGACATAGAATTTCAGAATATGAATATATATGTAAGAACAAATATTTTCAAAATATATACTGTATGTGTGTGTATTTATATATACACATAATAAATATACACATATATAATGTAAACTATTTTAAATGCAATTTATTGCAAAAAAATATGTATTAAAAAAAAAAACGAACAAAAAACATTGTGCAACAAATTGGCACCAGGGGCTAATAGGTAGAATTGATGGTTTGTCTAATATGAAAAATTACAGTTTTTATTATAAAGAAAATACAGAAATATTTAATTAAATATTTATTTAAATATGTAATGCTTTAAAAAAACTAAAACCAAATTTAGACGTCAATCTTAATGTGTCTGACTGGGGCTCTTGCGTGGCAAGAAAGAAAACTAAAATAAATAAATAAAATTGTATCATCATCAGATCAAATCATGTGACTGGAAAAAGGTTGCAAAATGTTCAAGTGAAGCTAATGCAATCTTAAAAGAGCCTCACGTAGGATCTTTCTGCTCCTTGATTCTCTTCTCCTGGATTATTTGAGCCAGACAGTCGTCCAAATCATTCTCCTTCAAAGATAAAGCTGCTCGCAATACCTGCTCAAACACAGTAGAGACTGAGGTTAATCCATCAGATCAATTGGAGTGAAGAATCTGGTCAATATTAACGTCCACCTCGGATAACAATGCAGTGCAGAAATCATTGTCACACACTTACCCTGCTTTTAGAGGACTTCAGGGAATACTCTACAAGACAAGCAACAATGACAAGTCATGCATGACAACTCAAATGCTGTAAATCGACTATAAATGGGTTAAATGACTCTTTCGATCACCTATCTGTGCTGTCCTCAGCGCTCCAGCTTTGCACTGAGCACAAATACGCTGCAGCTCGCATCTTCCTGTGACCAGCCGGAGGAACCATTTCAACCAGAAGCGCAGACACGAGGAATAGAAGCACTGCCAGATATACCCCAACATCCTCTGAAACACAAACAGCATCAGTTAGCTCCAGTCCAACTGCACTCTTTCAGGAAAAAAATGCATGCAACAGGATACCACATACACAAGACGGACACTTTCCGTGTATTTTCTTAGTTGCACACAGCTCGTGCAAGCAGTGAACACCGGCTTTAGACATATCAGTAATGCAAATTCCGTCCAAATGAGCTGCTGTTGCTCTCTGTACTGTGTGAAGACAGTACGCGTTCTGCTAGGAATAAGCATTATTGGTAATCTCTAACCAATAAGATCTGTGCTGGACTCTGTTTACACCATCAAAATCAAACACGCTGGTCAATTAGATGACCAATGCAGTTTAATCATAAGCCACAAGTAACGCTTTAAGAAAAGCAGCTGGACAACACAACAGGTTGTTCGCGCGAGACACACATAGCCGTAAACAAACAAACAAGTCAACTAATGACGCATTTCACGTGACGCTAGCAATGTTTATACTGCTTCACGTTGGCTCGCGCGGTTTTTTATAGCATTTAATACTATGTGCTAAAGATTTCGTGGAGCCCGATAACTGTGTGGGTCGCACTTACTAGCAGCCTCGTCGCCCGGAAATGATTCGGATTGGTGCGCATGCGCAGAAGAACTGACCATGATGCCAAAGGGCGCAAGTGAACGCTAATGGCCACTTTTCTGTGACAAAACACTTTCTCAGTGCATTTAACGTTCCCCAACACGATCACAATATATTTCTATTAATTTATCGTATATGTGGTAGGTCCTATACATGTATGAATATTACGTTACGCTTTTCTGGGGGGAAATTTCTCCCAAAAAACGAATTTACCATAATCCTTTGAATTTCCAAGCGTTTTAAAAGCAATAAAAAATGTAAAGCTAAACATAACTTTCATTATTGTTATAAAACCAAATATATAGGGGAGTAAAAGTCACAATACAAAAAAATAAATAAAAAATTAATTCTAAATTAAAAAAAAAAAAAAAAAACTTTAATGACGTTATTGAACGGTTTTTAAGTAAATTGTGATTTTTTTTTTTTTAAGTTAGGGTTAGTTGCAGATCAGAAACTAATATTTTGACAGCTGGTTTAAACTTAAGGTCTCCATATTTGTGCATATGGTACTTATTTACCCATCACAAGTTATCAAGACATCATTATTATTAAAGGACCTTCCTGATACACAGCTGGTGGAACAAGAAATTGAAAAGCTGATATTTGAAACTAGAATTGTTTAGAATAATAACAGAAATAGAATAAATGTGAAGTAGAAAAATAATTAGAAAAGTTTAAATACCTACTATTAAACTTTTCTAGAGCCAAACATAACTAAATTCAATTCACAATGTGTCCAAGAAGCGATTTCCTGTGAATGTGCAAGTTTTTGGATTCGTTAGCAGCTAGTTGTAAACAGTACAGTAAAACAGTGCTACAACCCAGTTTCTGTAATAAGTT
Source organism: Enteromius radiatus (assembly GCA_032357445.1). NCBI lineage: Eukaryota > Metazoa > Chordata > Actinopteri > Cypriniformes > Cyprinidae > Enteromius > Enteromius radiatus. The sequence goes on from JAUCMS010000001.1 coordinate 21,450,471, forward strand.
AAAATGTGATAAATACCACTTTTCTTGGAGCTAGATTAACTGGAAGTGACTGACACGGGAAGCCTTGCGTTCTCACTAATACTTTAAAGCTGAGGTGGATATTTACTGCAGATTTCCCCTGCTTATCCTGATATTTTACTCTTAAATAGTTTTCATGATGCATCAGCATTATCCATGCCTGCAGGATCCCAAAGTCCTTCTTGCATTCTTTCTCTATCAAACACAAACAAAAATCATTTAGTTGGACAAAACCACAAAGTACACAAAGTAGCTTTTAAGTTCTGTTCAGTTCTATTTTTAAGAGTGAAAAGCTTCTGTGAACAAAAATACAAGAAAAAAAAAGCAATTATTTACCAAAACACTATAAATCAACAGAAAAGAAACAGAAGCAGCAGTGAAATAATAGGGAAATAAATAACTCTCTAACACAAATCAGAGCAGTCTTGAACTCAGTGAGGTGCAGTGCATTTAGTGAAAGTGCTCTCAGACAAGAGTTACACTGTGAAAGAGTCAAAACTGGTGTTTCTCTGAATGTGTTTTACTACTTCTGAATCCATCAGGAGGCACTAGAGAGCTGAAGCGTAGTAATGGCGGGTCCAGCGAGCGGAGGCAGTCTTTACTCAGCCTCAGGGGTGGAGGCGGTGGGGGGAATATGGAGGGGATCACACCACTGCTAACTGTGTTGTTGTTGTCGTCGTCATCATCACTAGCAGCGGTTTCCATGACACTGCTAGCGTGCGTTTTCTGGCAGCGAGGAAGGAACGAGCCTCTATAGTAGCGATGATACAGAAGAAACGCCACCAACAGCAACAGCAGGATGAGTAACGTGATCAGGCTCACCACGGCGTACATGCCCCCGAGGATTCTGGGAGACGATGTCCAACTACAGTCTGGAGCACGAGTGGAGGCTAAAATGGATCAATAGGTTAGGTTTGAGAGATATGAGAGCGGTCTAATTCAAGATAATGTCTCCCACTGCAGTCAACATACATTTCTGACAACTCTTACCAGGTTCAGACGACGGCACACAAGCACTGGCTCCCGGCCCATCTGGATCCTCGTGGTAACCATGGATACAGTGACAGGAGTATGACCCGAACTGATTCACACACTCCGCGTGAGCGTCACACACCACCATTTGCGTCTCACACTCATTGATGTCTGTTCAAACACACACAAACGGGCCATTCAGAAATTATTCAGATTAACAGGTGTGAAGTTCAAGTCTGAAGATATTTTCCAAATGTGAAGGTTTTTTTTCCTCAAATGTGAAGTTGCCATCACAAAAATTGAGGTTACTGTGGATCTCATTTAGGTGCTATACCAAAAATAGCCACTGGGTGACACCCAAGCTCCACTGAATATTTTAATGCATTTTCCTGTCCTCAATTATTTATATCAGAAAACAGTCACCAAATGTAGAAATATTTCTCATATGCGCGATATGATCTATCGAGATTATAAGAGAGCTTAAAAAGTTAGTTAAATACAGTATATATATATAAATATAAAAACGTTTAATGTGACACTTGACATTATACCCTAGTTGGAGGAGCCCAATGACATTTCCATGGTTAGCCAGTATCAGGTTTCTAAATGGTTTTTGACAGAATGAGTTCTGAGTGTTTAGACTTTAAAATTGAATTAAGGATAATTATTAAAACAATGGGAGAAAAAAAAGTGCCAAGCATCCCACTACTAAACAAAAAGGGTTATTTCCCCCCAAAAAGTATTAAACATACACATTAGTGGTCTATTCCATAAGCACAGCTACAAATAAATAAGTCAGTCAGTCATAAAACATGCTGTAAAACAGCCTGATTGTAAACATCATAAACAGACATTAAGTGCTAAAATAAACTAAAATTATATAAACATTTAAAAAATAAAAAGGTCAAGCAAAAATGTGAAAAACTCATTCAAAAATAATATAAAAAAAAAAAAAACACACCAAGCATATTATGCAATTAGCCACAGGTTGAACTTTGGTTAAACTCTACACCTCAGGAAGATCCTGACACAGCAGTAGTCAGAGAGTTGTGTGTGTGTGTGTGTGAGAGAGGTGTGTCATCAGCATGTGGTCAGAAGAAGAAAGGCTTCTGTAAATACAGAGGGACCTGAAAGACCACAGGACAGATCAATGCGAGTGTGCTGTTAGATACCTTCAGTAGAGATGGAGGCAATGACTCCCTCTGTGTTTTGGGATTTGACGGCTCTGCCCTGAAGCCCCTGCAGACCGGCCTGAAGACCCCTGTGTGTCTGCTTCCCCACAGCTGCCCTCTCAAACTGCAGCCACACGATGAACAACACACCAGAACTCAACCTGCAGACAGATCAGTCTGTGAGCTTTGGAGCAATCCAGTCATTTTCATTTAGAAAGGGAGCTTTGTACTTACTTTTTCAGTCTTTTGAAGTCCAAGCTCTTTGGAGTGAGACGTCCAAATACTCCTCTTATCTATAAACCAATTGTGAGCAGCTCAATTGACAACAGTATTCTGAAGATCTATAAAGGGAGTCTTAATGTTGAACCTCACCATGGTCTCTAGAGCAGATCTGAGTACAGAGGAGTCTTCAAGATGTTCAGGCTTCAGACTGATCTCGACACTCACCTCGAACAAGAGCTCTGATTGGACGGATGATACGACATCAAATGTAGGCTGTGCATGTCATCTATCATTTGTAAAAATAAAACCGCATTGTTAGGTTGATGTGTTAAACCATCTGAGAGCACATCTCACCTCCAGGAGACTGGCGGATGTGGGTGACATTTCGTAAGGTTTGCTGGTAGAGAGCTTTCTCTGTAGAATGAAAACCGTTAATGCAAGAAAAATCTTAGATATAATTAAAATGCCATATTAAAAAAATCATAAAGAATAATATGAACATTAGTAGAAGTATTTTTCTAAAGCATTAATAAAATAATTAAGAATTACCAGCTGAAGCATAATAACAATAATTAAACTAATGTACTGAAATAGTATATACCTAGTACATACTTTACTATTAAGTAAATAATTGTAATTTTTTTCAATAAAAAAAAGAGAAAAAAAAAGACAGGACATTATATTGTTATTATTATAATTGTTTTAATAGTTAAAGTGCCCTATTATGGGTTTTTGAAAATGAACTTTCATGAGGCAAGCAGATGAAGCCTGAATACAAGCGCAAAGTTTCACTTTAAGTGGTTTCCCACTCAAAAGCGTTATGTGCTGCAGTTCTATGGATGTTTTGCCCTCCAGGTCTATGAACCGGTCACGTGACTGAAACTATGGATTGGAGCGATAAAAATATCAGTTGGACAAAGCTGTTTTTGGTCACCATTGACATCCATAGAATTTTTTCCTACTATGAAAGTCAATGGTGACCCAAAACAGCCTGGTATTTAAATTTTTGGGAGAGCTATTCCTTTGATTTTCATGAAAATGTTACAATGACAAAAAGTAAAAAAAAAAGTAGGTGCACCTTTTGATTGGCGGTGTAGTTTGGGTTGTGTTGGAAGTGATGTGACGCTGCTCTCAGTGGCTTGATTAGAAACACCTTCCTCATTGTCCTCCTCCACCCTCCTCGCTCCTCCTGCATCGGGTGTCAGTCTGGCTCTGACCGGCTCTGTCTGACTGGAGGAGTGCGCCTGGGCGTCTACGTTCCTGCGCATGGCAGATGGCGAGCGGGCGGCGGGTTTGACACGAGGCATGTGCGTCTGTGAGCTGAGTCTCATGTCTGAGACATCTGCGTAAGCCGCTTGGTATCTGGACCGTATCTGAGCCGCTCCACTTTGGGGTCGGCTGTGCTGGCTCTCAGCAGCTTTATCATGTGACGGTGCCAAGAAATGATCATCGTAGTATTCATCATCATCATCCACCACATCGTTTCCGGTGTAAGCAGGTGCTAGGATGAGAGGAGACGAATCTCCGGGACTCTGTGTGTGAGAGCCGGTGTGTGTGTTCACTGCTGATGGGTGGGTATCTGCAGTGACGTCTCCCAGAGCTGCTGGAGAGTCTGTAATGGCATCCGTTTCATCTTCGGTCACGTCTACAGGAATGTCCGCAGCAAAAGAAATTTAAAGTGATACCATTTCCATAGAAAGCACATTAAATGCAAGTAAAGTGTCTGCTTTAAAGGTTTCAAATAAGTTTTTTCAGGAAAAAAAAAAAAAAAGTGTCAAAATTTGGTTGAAATAAATGTTACAGTGTAACATTTATGTAAAGCTTCAAACAACATGCTTATTCTGACTTGTACATATTATGATATTAAAAAATCTAAAATATTTTATCAAAATTGTCCTAAACTAAAATGTGTTCTTGTTTTAGGACTTTTTTGATCTACTTCAAATGACTACTAACACACACACACACACACACACACACACACTCATCACTCATCTTAGTTCACAGCAATCTCACAAAGACACGTTTACAAAAAAAAAAAAAAAAAAAAAACACCACCACCACATTGAAAACCACACCTTTGTGCTTGTAATCAGGAGAATCCATGGATGTGAAAGCTTTAAAGCGGCCGTAGAAGCCCCTGTACGGGTCGGCCCGGTTCTCGTCAATGAGCAGCACCACCTGAACCGTGTTGGACACAGAGGTGTAACTGGCCTTTCTCCAGCACCTCTCCAGGATCCTCTCCCCTCCCGCAGCCGCCGGAGACTCATCCAGGTGGATCTGGTCGCGCTTCTCCTGACAGGTGTCCGAGGGAGTGAAGTCCTCCAGGTACAGCTCCAGACGCTTCCCAGGATGCACCTGGATGGTCCAGTTACACCACACGGGGGGGTGTGAGCACAGGTAATCGGGGGAGAAGAACTCACCGCTGTCTTCACGGAGGACTTGATGGCAGCTGCGCAGGGCATAGAACGCATGTCGCTCACGGCCCACACCTGACGAGAGAGACATTACAGCACATCAAACACATTACCACAATATCAAAAGGGAAGCTTTCTGGAATACACTCATGGTATTGCGTTATGTTCTATATTTATATATTATATTTATATATTATATAATAATATTGCGGAGTCGCTTCTTGCCTCAAGCAGGCCCTTGTATAAGACCAAGGTACATAAAGCCAGGCCTGGCTGGAATGATTATGTTGAAGAGCTTCATGCTGAGGCTAGAAGGGCCTTTACAACTTGGGTTGAGTCCGGCAGACATAAATATGGTTGATCAAATATGCCCTACGTTTTATTAAGAGTCACTGGCAAGGAAATTGCAAGATACTAATTCAAATAACTTCTGGAAGGAAATAAAAAGAATAAATAACTGCAGAACATCTTTAAAACATTATTATGAGCTGTTTAATCCCTTTGTGATTGGCAGTATTGGTGATAATGAAGATGCGACTGTTTCCTCTCAAGAAGTTTATGATGCAGTTATGATGCTAAAAGATAATAAGGCATGTGGTATGGATAAGACAACAGCTGAACATCTGAAGTTTGCAAGTAGGAAACTTTGTCCCCTGCTTGGTATCTGTTTTACTGGCTTTTTGGTACATGGTATTTTATCTGGTCTGTTATGTTGGTGCCTATTATTAAAGATAAAGCTGGTAATATAAATAGCATGGCCAATTATTGACCAATAGATGCTAGTATAATGCATGTGAAATGGGGTAATTTTGTGTCCGCTCCAATCAATATATGTAATGGAGTTAGACAGGGAAGTATATTGTCTCCTTTTTTATTGAATGTGTATGTGGATGACCTATCAAAGCTGCTAAGCGGCTGCGGGACAGGGTGTATTGATGTATGCAGATGATTTGGTGGTCTTTTGTCCATATAGTGCAGGCCTTCAACAGTTATTGAGGGTCTGCACCGATATAGTTTAGATTACGATATTAAATACAATGCAAAGAAGAGAAACATTATGATAATTAGGAGTAGGGAGGATCGGAAACTCTCATTCCCTGATTTTACTTTGCCTGGTGTTGTTCTTAATGTATGTAAGGAGGTTAAATACTTGGGGCACTGTTTAATTAATGACTTATCTGACGATAGAGACATTTACAGACAATGTTGTATGATGTATGCTCAAGTTAACATGATGTTTGATGATGATGGTAATGATATTGTCTGTAAACTTTCGAATACTCAAAGAACACTTATTTTAAATAAGCAATTATTTTAAAATGTAACCTGCTTATATAACAATAAAATAATATTTTGCACAAAATAAATTTGATTTAAAATGTATATGAAAATGTAGACCTTTACCTGCCGAGGCTTGTCCGCCATATCTGTTGATCTGCCAAAAACAGACAGACTGAGTAAACATGCATCGATCAGACCGCCATCAGATGAGCATCGATGAGTTACTCACCTCAACGCTACTTATCAAACCTGTCAGACAGATTAATATCACAAGACTGCATGTACTCAGTAAATACCGTCGTGGCATTTTGTATTTATGCAACGTACTTCCTACGTTGTTTGTTTTAAAAACTAAACGGAAGAGGCCGCCAGCATCAGCTGTATTATATCC
>JAUCMS010000001.1:21485936-21510621 GCA_032357445.1 Enteromius radiatus
TAAACACTTACCTACACGTCACCTACTTTAAGACAGACGCATGAATCTCTTTCTGTAGTTTCTCTGAAGTCTCTTCTGTGGTCGCACTGGATGCTGAAACAGGAGACATCACTTTGACCTCTGACCTTAGCGAGGTCACAGGAGACACGCTGCTAACCCTCACTGCTATAGCGACAGATCAAGGAACACCAGCACAATCTGATGAAGGTTTGAATGCAGCACTTATATATGTGAAAAGGCAGAAACATTTCAAGGTTTAATACAGCTTTTAATGCCTTTCAGCATTCATTCTTCATTTATGTCTTCTTTCTTCTCTCAAAAGCCGAAGTCTTGATCCATTTCATAACTGACGGTTTGGCTTTTGAGAGCTCCTCCTACAACTTTTCAATCAAGGAGAATGAACCTGAGGCCACGATAGTAGGCAAAGTCAAGGCATTAACAGGGAGTCCATTGGCTACAGTCAGCTATAACATGAAGTCACATGAGGATCTCTTCTCTGTGGATGAGGAAGGAACCATAAAAGCTCTCAAATCACTGGACAAAGAGGAAGAGGAGTGGTACTTTCTCACAGTAGAGGCCATAGACTCCAAATCCCCTCCAAACACGGCAGAGACAATGGTACTATTATTACTAAACGCTGAGGACAGAAACATATGTGAACATCAATAATGGAAGAACACATTGTTCTGTTGTACATGAGGCAACACATTGAATGCAACAAGTAGAGTTGCATCCTGAAAGACCTTTACAAGAGAATATGTTTCTTGCCTTGCTCTTGTACGTGCCATACTGACACATACATATTAGCATTGGCTTTCTCTTAATTTTCAGGTCAGAGTTCAGGTTGAGAACGTGAATGAGGCTCCTGTTTTTGATGCTGAAATATATGATGCCCAAATCCCCAGTAACTCTCCATACAAATTCCCTATAGTGAAGGTTCAGGTAAGTCATAATTATAATAAACTTTGGCATGTAACTTTTATTTTGCATGTAATTAATCGTTTGACAGCACTAATTAAAATACATGGCCAAACTCTGAGCTGTACTAAGAACTGTATATTTTAGGGCTGAACCTCAATAACATATAATAACTAGTTTTCGTAATTGGTTGCAATGTTGTGTTCATTCAGGCATCAGACCCTGATGTGGGCGAGAGCTCGAAATTGTGGTATTCCCTGCCGGAGCACTGTCCACTGCTGGATGTAGAGGCAAGCACTGGTCAGCTCTACATACTAGATGTATCCAGTTTTGGAGACAGCCTGTTCACCATACAGGTTAAAGCCACTGATGTACACGGGCTGTTCACAACTGCAACCGTAACGGTGAGCAGAGTTGTTTCAGTGGCGTTTTGATTGAAAGCCGTAAAACAGATCCATCAATGCAATGCATTCAATGACCGATGATTTTTTTGTGCTTGCCTGCAGATCAGAGTGAGAGAAAGTGCAAGCGACAATGCTGTGGTCATTCCAAAAAAACCTACGTTCAAACTGAAGAGGATAATACCAAACAAATAATACCACTGCTCTCGGCTCAGCTGTTTGGAGGAGTGATTCGTGCACTGTATTTCCAAGTCTTGACAAAACGTTGTTTTTTGAAAAAAAAAAATTCATAAACTTTTTTTTCTGGTTTAAACTATTATTTCACAATGCTCCTGTTCAACGCTACTTACTTGTGAGCACCGTGCGTTTTCTGTGAAAATAGATTGTTAGAGATTGTTAGATCTAGCATTCTACCTGCTTTCAATAAGACAGAGGTACTATTATTAGTATCAAAATAAATACTAGTAGGCCTACATTGTATTAATAGGTGAAATTAACGTATTTGACGCAATAAAACCATTCCAAAGAAAAATTTATAATATAATAATAATAATAATTACACATCCACACATACACAAAATGGCGTCTTCAGCACGTGATTAAAGTCTTAATTCCGAGATGATGACACGTGACATTGGACTATATCTAAATGATGTGTTTCTATGGCAGCACTATCAACGCCAAAGCCCTCACATGCTCCTGAACTCGTAATTAAACTCGGAGCGTTCTGAGAGTTACGACTTGGACCAGTGACAGATGTACCATGTGACCGCCGCCAGGTTCATTTGTTTTCACCCTACCTCTGAGTCCGAGTAATATGTCATGTGTCATCATTCTGGTAACTAATGACAGCTAATGACACCTGGAACCTGTCACTTCAGCTTCGAATGGTACTGCCCAGCTCCGCTCCAGACAGATCAACTTTTTCAATTGGTAACAATTCAAATACACAAAAATGAGACAGTAATTGTAACACATTTTTGTTGGTGCACAAGATCTTTAATCAAAATACTCAAAACTACCTTTTGGATATTCACCTCACACCATGAAAGCAATATAATAAAGCACAGCACTCCATGGACACACACCAAATGACTATAAACTTGAATGTACTCCACTTCTACATGATAAAACGGTTAACTGCTTAACTTAATTGATGCATATAAAATACAAAATTCTCTTTCATACCTCCACAAATCAATCGACTACAAAAGGAGCATGCCTACACACCAAACAAAGGACCAATTTCTTACTGACGTGTTCTGGATCTTCATTAAAAATAAAGTTCATTCACTGCATGACTCTCTCTGTAGTTTCTCTGAACTCTCCTCTGTGATCACACTGGATGCTGAAACGGTACACATTACTTTGACCTCTGACCTTAGCAAGATCACAGAAGACACACTGATCGTTACAGCAACAGATCATGGAAAACTAGCACAGTTTAATGAAGGTTTAGCTTCATACCGACACAAGCTCTTCCCTAGACGCAGTAGTCTCATATATACTGGAGGGAACTGAAATGACTGTAAATGACACATAGGGCTACAGTCTCAAAATAAATGCTTTTTCAAATTATCTGCTCAGATCTACGTACGGGACACATCTGTTGGAGTCTGCTCACCTTTCAGGTAATAGCCACTGATAAACAAGATCTAAAGGAAACAGGAAAAAAAAAACTTTCTAAACTGAACTGAACATTCAAATCCTTAATTACAGTATATAAAATCATTAATATGAGACTTAATAATCATTCAAACATTTACTTAAGGTGTTTATAGTGTGTGACCTTTGAATTGATCTGTAAATATAGCTCATAAACAGTGATATGGTAATCTTTGATAGTGTTGGCAATAGCAACATGGAAGAAGGCAGATTATTTGGAGTTACACAGGGTGTGAATTATTCATTGTCCTGTATCTTTACAGCTTCTTCAACTGCAGGTCAAAGTTCAGCATAAAGGTCTTTTGATTTATGACTGGTTATTATTAAGGAAAGAACAATGTACTGTTTGTTATTGCAAAATAAACCCTGACAGGATGGTCACGTCCCAGATTTGAACATACGAGCGGTTAACTGTTCAGTGTTCTTCTTATTACCCCACTAATTTATAAATACATTGAAAAACATGTGAAATAAATCCATTATGTGACACGAAAGAGAGCACAGAGTAATATGAAATGGGTTGCCAGACAACAGCCGAATATGCAGTTCATTGGTCGATTGACATTAGAATGTTGCAGCTGACCAATCAGAATGAAGTATTCAGGAATGCTGTGTTATAATAATAAACAAGAATAGATCTAAGTGACTAAAGCATTGCATGAGAAGAAGTGATGGAACGAGATTAAAGGCCAATATCAAAGATTCCAAGTCTTAGATATCCTCAAATAAACTAATACCATCAACCCTTTTCCAGAAAACCCCTCCCACATCAGTCCTGTATTACTGCTCTCTACGAAGCACCTTTGATACCTGCTTACAGCAGAGACCATAACTGTTTATGACATACAATAAAGAACAGCTCAGAGACAGAGGTTACAGAAGGAATAGTCATTCTCCTCACAAGCCGCCCTGACAGCGGATTATGGAAAAGATGGCCTTATTTTCAATTTCATTGTATTCTTTATTTATTTTAGCTTTTCTGCATGTACGTGGTGAAACTAGTAAGTAAAATGTATGTCTGTCTAATGATGAACTAAAATCATTTTAAAATTAATTTTACTATATTTTGAAGTGATTAAATGTGTGTTTTAAGCAAGCAATATTCATTATACCACCAGATACCATGCTGATTTGATTTTTTATTATTATTTTATTGTGTAATTTAATGCTGTTTGTGATACTGAGGCTTCCAGCTGTCTATTAGGTCTTTAAAGCAAATGCTTGTTGCTGTTTAAGCCTCCTCACAGATAGATTGTGCCTCTGGGTCTAGCAGCACTGTAGGGAGTATCCTTGAGGGATATGAAGGTGAGATATGCCAACATGAGTTTAACTAATAGTGTACAATATAATAGCTTTGTGTGTTATAATTCACATTTAAATGTGTGTTTAACCTGGCCTACAGGTGATGTAGAAATTCTCACTAATATCGGCCCTAATGATCGACTGGTTCTTGAGAAGCATATCTTTAATATTAGCTTGGAGTATGTGGAGCTGATTCACTCTGATGGAGATCCAACTGCTACTGTACGGACCAAAAAACCACTGGACGCTGATGAACTGAAGGAGGTTTGTTCCAGCATCAGCTAGTTCCCTCTGATTGGTTGCTTAAGCTTTAACAAGCCTTTCACCAATTCTCTTATTTTTTCACTCTTTGTGTGTTTTATTTCTTCTAGAATGGAGAGAAATTGTACTATTCAGTCACATGCTCAAACACAGGGGTACGTTTGTTGAATTAATGACATCATAAAATAATCAAGACAAATCAGAAATAAAGATTAAGCACAAAAACTTTGACAATGAAGTCTTTATCGTTCATTTCAGCTAAGAAACATTCGAACAGTAGATGTTCTGGACATCAATGACAACCCTCCGATCTTCCAGAGCAAGTCATACAGCACCACAGTGTCAGAGGTGTGTGTCTTTATACAGCTGTAGTGTGTTTGGTCACTGAGGGATCTCACATCTCTTAGTTAACTCTGTCTTTTGCTCCAGACGACAGCTGTAGGCACAGATGTGCTCAGGGTGTGGGCTGTCGATGCAGACGTGTCTCCAGAAAACAGCAGAATTACATACTCTATACTGGTGAGTCATGAATGTAATGTGTGTAATATATTACCACAAAGTCATCAGAAACTAAATGTAATTCCTCCTATGTAAAATTTACAGTAGAGCTGTCAATCAAGTGAAATATTTAATTCATAGGGTAATGCAGATACTTTTAAAGAACTTTAATACTATGCTTAATTTAGCAAGCTCACTTTGTATCTATAAATTTGTGCTCATTTTAATTGATTACTTTCACTCTATTAACAGCCTCCAGTACCAGAAGACTTTGAAGTGAGACAGGACGGTAACATCAGGCTGAAACGACGTCTGAACTACAACAATGCTCAACAGTACATCTTCACCGTGGTAGCTGAAGTAAATACCATACACCTCACACCCCAGCAGTTGCACATCTATTTGACTTTGCCATGACTAAACTTCAAAGTACTGCTTTAGTAGTGTGTTCTTTAAATAAATAGTCCACACAAAAAAATGTACTCAATTCAATGAATCCAAAAGGAGATGCTTAGCAGAATGTCCAAGCTGTTTTTTTTTTTCATGTATGGGGACCAAGAATAAAGGACTCGATTTTAAGGTAGTAACAACAACACACTATGTTTCTTCGCAGGACATAGGAGGACTCAGTGACACAACAGTAGTGACAATAACAATCCAAGATTATGACAACCTAAACCCTTATTTTGATCACAGTTACTACAAGGCATCCGTTGAGGAAAACCAGGTAAATGACGTCAGAAGACAATGTTTAAAACATGTCTGACCACACAAATGTTTCACAAATCCCTTTCGGTCCATGCCCAGGTAGCACAACTGACAGACGTCACTCCTGAGGCCATAAAAGCTCAAGATGGTGACACAGGCATCAATGAGCCTGTCCTTTACAGCATAACAACAGGTACTGTCACAAAAGATTTATGATAAACGTCCTAATCTAAACAGCCTCGTCCTCCGGTTTCCAAAAATAGTTTCTTGATAACCGTGGTAGAGCTAAAGGTGAAAGTCATTTGTGACCCTGGACCACAAAAGAGTCATAAGAGTCAATTTTTCGAAAATGAGATTTATACACCACCTGAGAGCTGAATAAATAAAGCTTTCCATTGATATATGGTTTGTTGGGATTGGACAATATATTTGGTCGTGATACAACTATTTGATATATTTACAGTAGGAAATGTACAAAATATCTTCACGGACCATGGTCTTTACTTTATATCCTAAGGATTTTTGGCATAAAAGAAAAATCAAATTTGTCCCATATAATGTATTTTTGGCTATTGCTATAAATATACCCCAGTGACTCAAGACATTTTAAGTTTGATAATACTGTATGAAGGGATGTATAATGCCACCAAATAAAACACAAGTACTTTACACCCCTAACAATATACTTCTATTTGAGTTAAGTTTCTGATAATAAAGTACATATATTCACATTTTTGTTCCAGTCGTTCCAAATGAATTTCAGAGCAACTTTAATATTGATCAAAGCACTGGGGTCATCTCTGTGATAACAGCACTGGACAGAGAGGAAATTGAAGGGATAACGGTTTACATACAGGTATAAGACATTCATTTAAACGAATGAAGAGATTTCAGTGTTTTGATTTGTCATGCTCTCTACTCATTATTTCCTGGCAAAAAACAGGCAGTTCAGCAGGATGATGCCAGTAAAACGGCAAATGCCGTGGTATCTGTCATTATTAAGGATGTGAATGACAACCCGCCAGAATTTGACCAGGATGAGTACACAGTGTCTATTCCAGAAAATTCACCACAGGACCAGTTTGTGTTTCAGACTAAAGTCACTGATAAAGACGAGGTACTGCTCCTGATAACCTTGCTGTCTGTTCATACAAATAAAATAAAAAGTGAGAAAAGAACTTTCTAAGTGGCCTCTTTCATCCCAGGGAGGATTTAAGGGAACAATCCGGATTATTCCAGACTCTGTGCCTTTTTCAATCAACTCTGAGGGAATAATTCTGGTGAAACGCTCAGAGGACCTCGACAGAGAAACCACAGCTAGCTTCAGTTTCCAAGTAACAATAAGGCTCATTTTATCATTCAATATGATTAGGATGATTGGGCAATGAAAAATGATGTAACACCAATTTTGTTTTCAAAATCTAAAGGTTGAAGCAGAAGAAGAGTCTCTATCCACCAACAGAGCAACAGCAGATGTGACTATTATCCTGCTGGATGAGAATGACAACAGTCCACACTTTACAGCTTCCAAGTATGAGGGCAAAGTTTTCAGCAATCAGACTACTGGAATGCAGGTTGTCAAGGTGATGAATCATTGTTTTGTTGAGTCACTTAAAGTTTTCAGCACAATCAATGTTTTAGTAGAGTTTCAGAGTTTGCGGAACCATAATGCCATTGTGACATGACTACTATACAATAATATATTGTATACTAAGTTGTATACTAACTAAACATAAATAAATGTTCATGTCAGGTTGAAGCAACAGACCTGGATGAAGGTCCAAATGGGGAAATCAGCTACTCAATTGAGTTTGGAAATGAGAAAGGTCATTTTGAAATTAATGAGAATGATGGGCAGATTACACTTGTTAATAAAATTGACCTGGTGGACAATAACATCCTTGAGTTTGCCCTCTATGTGACTGCAAAAGATGGTAAGTTTTCATATCTAGGTGTTTTGGAAGTTTTGATGGAGTCATACACGGTTGAAGATACATTACTTTTGGCTTAGAAACCACTGCACTTTCTTTTCATACAATTAGGGGGAGCTATAAGCAGATCAACTGCTGCAATGGTGAATATCAAAGCACCTGGAGAGTCTCATCCTCAGTTCCTTCGGGACACCTACCAGGGACAAGTAGAGGAGGATCAGGCAGATGCTGACATTGTGAAGGTCCTTAGAGCACAAACATTTTCTTTATACGATCTTTCCTAAGCACTGTTCGTGCAACTGATATAAAAGCCTTTGATGGCAATAATATGGCCTGCTGAATTACAGAGAGCTACAGTTCTGTACATTTCAGCTCCTAACTCAATCAAACACACCTTAACCAGTTAATTAGGGATAGCTTGATAATTAAGGCAGGTTTGTTGGAGCAGGGTTGGAACTGAAGTCTTCAGGACAGTAGCTCTCCAGGAGCAAGGCTGGAGATCCCTTACATGAAAGGACCATCCAAGTAGTCCATATAATAGTTTATATTTATGTACTGAATTTCAGAAGACTTAGAATATAGCATCCTTTAAATGTTGATCAGTAAGTTCTCACATACAGTAAAAAAAAACTGGAAAACTTGTAAATAGTCTTATCATGGCCCAATATGTACTTTCTTATTTACAGCTTGACTTCCTGTCCCTTGAACCTATAGTTCCTGTCACCTTCACAGTTGTGAGTGAAACTGAAAAGTTCTCCATAAACCAGGATACAGCTGTTCTCTCGACTAAAGTCAAACTAGACTTCGAGGAGAAGAGCAGCTACACTGTGCAGGTGTCGATATCGGATGGTACTAACATTGATACGGCATCAGTCTTGGTTGAGGTTCTGGACATCAATGACAACAATCCAGTGTTTGAAACTCACCCTGCCGCTGTCCAAGTACCAGAGGATGAGGCGGTGGGAGCTGAAGTAACAGTAGCAACAGCCACAGATGAAGACTCAGGGTTTAACGGTGAGGTGCGATACACTCTCCAGGCAGGTGCTGGGAGATTTAGCATTGACCAAGAAACAGGAGTGATATCTGTAGCAGCTCCCCTTGACAGGGAGACCCAAGATGAATACAGCTTAGTGATCACTGCCCAAGATCAGGGTCGCCCGTCACGGTCCGCTACCACCACTCTCGAAATCTCTGTGACTGACATCAACGACAATGCTCCCGTATTTTCCAAACAACAGTATGAGACCACAGTGTCCGAGCATGCTGAAGTAGGAACAAACGTCATCGACATCATGGCGACAGACAAAGATGACGGTCAAAATGCTGTCGTGACTTATCACATTGTCAAACAGGAGCCTTCCTCAACACCACCCGACTTTACCATTGATGAAGTGTCTGGCTCCATAAGGGTAGCCGCAAAGCTGGATTATGGCAAAGCTAAGAAGTACACTCTAGAGGTGGAGGGACGAGATGGAGGAAACCCTGTTCTCACAGGCAGTACTGCTGTAACGCTGTGGGTGGAGGACGTAAATGATAAAGCTCCTGTGTTCAGTAAGGACCAGTATGATGTGTCCGTCTACGAAAACCTCGCAGGTGGAACTGCTCTGGTATCTTTGGAGGTTACAGATGAGGATGAGGTGAGAGAAAAAAGCAGTCACTAGTTGTTGTTTTAACTGCATAGAAACCACTAAGAACCTTGTGGAGAGCACTCCACCATAATCTTAAAGCTCAATAACTAGCAACAAATTGGCGGAATTTCCTACCAATTACTCAGAACAATTTTGCAACAATTTCGAACATTCCAAACACGTACATTCCAAATCTGCAACATTCCAAACTTTCCTCTAACTGCCCAAGTATTTAAACTACAAAAGGCCTAAACAACCTTGTAAATTTCCAACCGTTTGTTTTTCGATGCACTTACCCCTTCTTCTTTTCTTTCTGAACAGGGTGGGTTTTCTAAAGGTCACTTTATCATGGACAGCGATACCTTCGTTATCAGCAGTCAAGGAGTAATATCACTCGGGAGCGATGCCACCTTGGATAGAGAAACTTTAGACAATTACATCATTGAGGTACAAAACTATCACGTTCATCTCTTGATCCCAACTATTCCTAAAATGTGCAGGATGATTATTCATTCTTAATGAAAATGCATGGTCTTCTTTAGGTAATAGCTGTAGACCAGCCTGTTGATGGTTTAAGCTCCACAACTCAGGTCATCATCACTGTTCTGGACCTCAATGACAACAACCCACAGTTCCTTCCTCTCCCAGACTCCATTGAGATTCAGGAAGGTGTCTACACTCCCTCATCACCTGGAGAGGTGTGTGTGATATCAGCCACAGATGCTGACATTGGAGAAAATGGACGTGTCACCATCACTACATCCTCTTACGGCAATATCTTCAGCTTCAGAGAGGTGAGGACCTAAACCTATGACAGTGAATTGTCAGATGTTCAATTCTTACTTGTTATTTTTAATATTTATTACCTTTTCCTCTTGTAGGATGGAACTCTACTAGCTATCGAGGAGCTTGATCGGGAGACACAAGATGTGTATGATGTGGTCATTACTGCTGTGGATCATGGGATCCCACAAGGAAATGTAATTTCCTTTTCTTTCTACAAGTTGCATGATCTAACTGTGTACAATTCAGTTTTGTTATTGTGCTTGCTGGTCCATCCTTATTCACAACACTACTGGTGCATAATGCCGATATAACAAAAAGCACAATTACTTCAAGCTCCAGTCTGAACATTAGGTGTTCTGCAACACATAGGAGCCACGAGTGTAAATCTTTTTACCCGTCGGCCATGATATAAGACATGTTCAAAGGATAACCTAGTTTCTTGATATTGAGTTCTGTTGTAGGCACTTAATAGAATGCAACCTAGACAACATAGACCAGA
This sequence comes from Enteromius radiatus, assembly GCA_032357445.1. NCBI lineage: Eukaryota > Metazoa > Chordata > Actinopteri > Cypriniformes > Cyprinidae > Enteromius > Enteromius radiatus. The sequence continues at coordinate 21,496,534 of JAUCMS010000001.1, forward strand.
GGTAGCAAAGACTTTATTTCTGTCCTTGCTCTAACACACTTGGTTGATCTCCAGGACCAGGGCTGGCTACCCCAGCTTTACAGCGACCCTGAATGTTTGTCTAGTTTAAGCGTAGTCAACCCTGCCCCTGGAGGGCTACCATTGTGTGGAGTTTAGTTCTTACCCTAATCAAACCTGAACCAGTTATTCAGGGTGCCCATGATTACCTGATACATTTCAATGTAATTATTAGCAATTCGTTTACTTTTATCTTTGAAACAGATTTGTTTCTATACAGTATTAAGTAAAACCTCTTGAAGGATAGTTCACGGGAAAAAAAAAAAAAAGATTGTATCTGCTTACCACCAGAGCATCTAAAATGTAGATGACTTTGTTTCTTCAGTAGAACATGGCAGAATGAATATTTTTAACCGTTGCAGTCTGTCAGTCATCTAATGGCTCTCGCAGCTTTGAAAACATACACAGAGAAAACCAAATTAAACCTTGTAGCTTGTGACAATACATTGAGGGCTTGAAACATGAAATGATTGGTCTGTGCAAGAAACTGAACAGTATTTATATAATTTTTTACCTCTGATCCAGTCCAACTGCCCTGAGCGTGTTCACAACATCTGGTGCGTGATGCTTGTCGTCATCTTCTTGCTTTATGGCAGACTTATAACAGAGCACTACCACCACCAATCTCTCAAATGGACAATTGACACGCTGTTATTTTTATGTTGCACAGATGATCAACCAATTTCTATTGTATCCAACTGTGTCAAAATTCAAACTTCTAGATGCCTGATACTAATTGCAATCTTTAAGTTAGATACTAGATATTACAGACATTTGGTCTTTACTACAAAAGGGTTGCTTGTGTTGATTTACTGCAGAACATCACCACAGTGAGGGTCAGTATCACAGACGTCAATGACAACGCTCCAGTCTTCAGCTCTGACTCCTACAGCAGAAGCATTCTGGTTAAAGACGCCAAGGTTGGAGAGGTGCTGCTGACCGTCTCTGCCACAGACAAAGATGACGGATCCAACGCAGTCATTAGCTACAGGTACAGCTCAAGACTTTCATACTCATAACCAAGCTTAAAAGTTAAACACTTACCTACACGTCACCTACTTTAAGACAGACGCATGAATCTCTTTCTGTAGTTTCTCTGAAGTCTCTTCTATGGTTGCACTGGATGCTGAAACAGGAGACATTACTTTGACCTCTGACCTTAGCGAGGTCATAGAAGACACGCTGCTAACCCTCACTGCTATAGCGACAGATCAAGGAACACCAGCACAATCTGATGAAGGTTTGAGTCTGGTTTGCATAATTCCTTTGCCTTAGTATTCAAATCTGATCCAGCAAACATGTCAAAACTAACATCTCTCTTCTCTATGTAGCCGAAGTCTTGATCCACTTCAAAATTGCCTCTCTCAATGAGGGTGTGGCTTTTGAGAGCTCCTCCTACAAGTTTTCAATCAAGGAGAATGAACCTGAGGCCACGATAGTAGGCAAAGTCAAGGCATTAACAGGGAGTCCATTGGCTACAGTCAGCTATAACATGAAGTCACATGAGGATCTCTTCTCTGTGGATGAGGAAGGAACCATAAAAGCTCTCAAATCACTGGACAAAGAGGAAGAGGAGTGGTACTTTCTCACAGTAGAGGCCATAGACTCCAAATCTCCTCCAAACACGGCAGAGACAATGGTATTATTCCTACTACAATGTAAAGCCAGAAACAAACACTAAACAAGTATGCTAACACCAATGGTGAATAGCTAATAGTTGTCCTCTAGAACCCAACTCAAGACCTAACTCTAGAACTCAAGAAAATAGCACCTCTTGATGCAACACTGAGAACGCAAATCATTTTTGCAGTTTGCGTTCACATATTTCCGCAGAATATGCTTCAGGCCTAGATTTAGCTGTTCCAACATGTTAAATCCAAGGTTTCCTCGCTTTAAAAATCAATCTGGAACAGTGTTCATCATAGCATTTGACTTCCTTTCTCTCCATCTTCAGGTCAGCGTTCAGGTTGAGAATGTGAATGAGGCTCCTGTGTTTGATGCTGAAATATATAAGGCGGAAATCTTCAGTGTCACTCCATACAAATTCCCTGTAGTGAAGGTCCAGGTAAGTTTATCACAGGCTTGTACTTACTTGCATAGACATCAGTTGTAAAGGTATGAGCTTAAGAGCTTGAGCTTAGAACAATATCATCATTGTGCTTGGTGTGAACGGGCCTTTAGGCGTGGGATCTTTTGACTCGCAAGCAAGCACCTAGCAACCAGCCAGAACCTTTTAGCAGCTCTATGGCTAATGGTCTAGTAACTTCCTTGAAGACACTTGCAAAATGGAAAACAAAACACAGAACTGCATATAAGACTAAAGAAGTTATTATTAATCAAGTATTTTTGGAGTCACGTGTGTCATGTGTCCCTCAGGCGTCAGACCCTGATGTGGGCGAGAGCTCAGAGTTGAAGTATTCGCTGCTGGAGTCCACATCTCTGCTGGAAGTGGAGGAAAGCACTGGTCAGATCTACGTACAGGACGCATCTAGTGTTGGAGTCGCTCAGCTCAACTATCATGTTGAAGCCACCGACAAACATGGACTGAGCGCGACAGCAAAAGTAGAGGTAAGAAGAAAGAGAAGAAGACTTTTCCAGTTAATCAAAGGCATTCGTGAGATCAAAACAAGCTGTCATGTTTTCCAACTACAGATCACAGTGAAACAAAGCGAAAGCAACAACATCGTGGTCATCTCTCTGAACCAGGCCGTGTTCACAGTGGAGAAGATGATACCAGAGATTGAAGAGTGAGTGGGAGAATTGCCATTTCTCAGACTATAGGTTCAGAAGGGAAATTTAATCAGAGAGTAAGGGGAAGTATGATTGTCTAAATTGTTCACCCATTTTGTCACACCTGACTTTAAAACGAAAGGAAATGATTTTTAGTTCACATTGACCATGGGGCTATCAAGCACCACAATATTGTCCATATGCATATTTTCCAATTTTCTAAAGTTACACATCTTTGTGTGAGAAAAACTGACTCATTATTCACTCTCTCTCTCAAACTGGGTCAGTAAGTTAACCTCAAGAACTTGAGTTGGTTCTTTTCAATAAACTTCACAAATCGTACTGAAAATGTTGTTTTTTCTCAGTTCCATGAAGAAAGCTTTAGGTTTGACTGTGAAAATCCTCAGTGTGAGAGCTGAGGATGGGATTGAGATGCGCACCATTCGGCGAGAATCTACATCGAAGACTTACATCAGCTTCATTGCGATGGATACCAGTGGTGCTGTCGTCTCAGCCTCGGAGCTCAAAGAGTAAGTTAGAAATGCAAAATATTCATAAATTATTGCACATTTCTGCTTTTAAAGCCTGCTAGCCTATTGCTACGAGAATCCGAGTTTGAGGGTTGTGTGTCGACTCCCACAGGAAACTGCAGAGTAATCACAACGCTTTAAAAGACGAACTAGAGAAGGTGTTTGGTTCAGATTTGGAATTCAGAGTGGAGGATGGTTCTGGAAACAATTCTGAGAATTCCAACGAAGCAGTAGTCATCGCTCTCAGTGTTCTGCTGGCTGTAAGCATTGTGGGACTTATCGCTGTGACAACAGTCTACCTCGTTAGGTAAATCATTAATGACCATTTCTCCTTGCATATCAAGCATCATACCAATTAGACATTTTTTCAAAAGGACTGCTCATTTTTAAAGGGTAAACTTTTTTCAAGTGGAAAAATCGCTTAGTATTTATATAATACATCATTTTTATCCCTCAGGAAAAAAATGAAGGACACAGATTCTGACAGAGAGCGCTTTGATTTTGGCGGAATGACTAACAGATCAAGCATTGACAACGGTTTTAACTTTTCCAGGTAAGTGCCATTATATTGTCAAAGAACAGATGCACTCAAAATTTGATCTCAAATACAAAATGTGTGACTAAACATGTCTCTTCTGTCGATAGCAAAAAAGAAGCCAAAGAGGTAAAGCACTCGATTTATAAGTAAAATTCAACCAATATTAAAACATTTGCATTTATAAATACATTTTAAATGTTGTTTTACAGGTTGAGTTCAGTAACGCGCGCGAGTCCGGAAGACATTCTGAAAATGACGCCGATCTGAACAACGGAAGCAGCGTCTCTGCCTTCTGAAAACATCCCAATGGATCAAAACTCCTCAATAACACTTCATGAGTTTTAAAATGAATTCTGACACAATATTTAAGCGGTTTCACAACATAGTGAGTCGCATTTTAAGGCAATTCTAAAAGATACAAGCAATAATACACCGTGACAAAAATGTTGACTATAAATATACTATATAATATTACATAAATACATGTAGCATGTGTAAAACTAGTCAGTTCTAGGCTTTCTTTCGGTTACGCTGCTGTCTAAAAAAACCTCCTTACATGTTTTCCTTTCTTTTAAGTAATATGTACATTCAGCTGCCTTGCATTTTGATTTTCAACGTGGACATCCCTAAACCTGCTTACGAATAACAGTAGGCTTTTGCACTTTAACCGGCTTAGCTACAATTGTGCATCAAAAGACTTTTAATTTATATCTTTGATCATGTAAATACTTTTTTTAGAATGATTAAAGTGTTTATTTATGCCAGGACAATCCACAGCTGAGTTTGACCACCTTTTAGACCAGTTTGTGCTTTGGGCTGTGCTCAGCACTATTTTTTGTACACTTACATTTTTGTAGACAACAGTTGCATATGGAAATGTTTTTAGATTCATCTGAATTGAAAGTCAAATGTTGATTTATACAATGACATTTTTTGTATGCATTACAAATATAAAAAGTATTCCTTATTAAATCAAATTAAATGTTTCTGGTAAACAATGCAGCATATTAACATTTGAAATGTTTATTGTAGCATTTTCAGAAAAGCAAAAAAAGGAAGTATGTGATGTATCGTGTGCCGTGTATTCTATCCTGAACACAGCCATCTTAGCCACTACTCAAACTCACAACAGAAAGGGCAAAAAGAAAGAAACACACCCCACAACCTGCTTTTTTGGACTTGATTCATAATTAAATCATATTAAAATTTTATTAAGTTATATCCTATATTAAAATAAATCAAAACAGAAAGACTGAGAGAGAAATCAAATACAAAGAACGCAAGAATGACATCCAATAGATTATGGAATGTATTTCGGTAAATAAAATAGAGCTCCAACTGTTCCATCAAATGTGCAATATTCCAGCCACAAATGTTCTGAGCCTGAAAAGAGCACCGTAAGATTCTATATACACAACGTAGGTATATATATATACACAGTAGATTTACATATACAGTATACTGCGCTTGAATGGATATATACTGTATACATATATCTTACAGAAATATATATATATAAATATATATATATATTTATATTTATATATATATATTTTAACCATCTCATTTACAAAGCCAGGCAACATCTAGAAGATTCTTTACAGAATCAAGGTTCTTGTGGTTCGTTCTTTCTTTTTCAATATACAAAGTAAACACAGTTTTTGATATCCACCACAGAGAAAAAAAAAACACAGCAAGGCCGTCTCAGCCTCACATCTGTAAGTACAAAACTGGCACAGAAGACAATCGTAATAAAAATAATAATAATACACATGAATAAAAATGCAAATTAAATTATGCACTGACGGGACTAAAACGTTGTAAACCTTTTCCCTGTTTCACTGCAGCCTCGAAAACAAACCACTTCAAAACAAAGAAACCAACAAAAATCACGTTTAAAAAAAAAAAAAAAACCTGCCCTTTGACGAAAAGTCGCTCCGGTTGGTTTTTCGTTCTGTTCAATTAATGTGGAGCTCAGCTTTCTGGAACCCGGAAAACAGATCTTTTTGTGTTGCAACACGAAACAGATGAAGAGCGTGGCCAAAGGGAGGGAAGGAAGGAAAAAAAAAAAAAAAAAAGAAAGAAGTTGGGCTTCAATTACTCGTAAAAACACAAAACTGAACAGCATGGCGAACGGAAAAACGTGAAATGCGAAAACAGGAGCGACGTGAAAGTAACGTCACAAAGCTGAGGGGCGTGTCCCTCCTTTCCCGTTCGAAAGTTTGGCAACCACAGCGATAGTGGCCTCGACTGTGCGTGACAGCATCTCAAGAGCATCCTGCGCGAGGGCGTGGCCACACCCGCCTGACTCCGCCTCCTGTAGAGAGCAGCTCCGCCCCTCAGCAGAATCCGGCAGGCTGGAGGGTAAAAGCACCGAGTCGGCGGAGGAGGAGGAAGTGGAGGGCACTTCCTCTCGCTCTGGCTCCGCCTCCTGTTCTTGCGCTTCTTTCCGCCCATCCTCCTCTTCCTCCTCCTCTTGTCCAGCTATCTGCACTGGAGGGTCGTCTGTTCGGCCAAACGCTTCGGGAAGGGAGGAGGATGATGACGAAGATGAGGATGATGATGAAGAAACGTCCATTTTCTTCTCCTCGAGGGACGCGCTGTCGGGAGAGGGCGGGTCATTTTCCACTCCCGGGTCAATGAGGGAGGAGTCTCGGGTTTCAGTGTCTGACGTGCTGGTGGGCGTTAACGCCTCTCCCGGCTCCACCTTCTGCTCCGAGCAGGGAGCCAATGAGGAGGAAGTAGACGGAGTGCAAACGCCACTGTCTGCGGGTCGATCCTCAGCACTGCTGCTCACCCGCCGCCGCTTCACTGGAGTGACGCCTTCCTCTTCCACTGACACACACAGAAGAAAATGAAGGAGTAATTATTGTTGCATCACAAAGTGTTTAGGTATTCTGACCTCCTATTTCAAAGTGCTCAGTAATAATTATTACTATTATGTAAAAACACTATTTGCATACTGTATGCATCCTTTTAAAATAATGTTAAAAATACATGTTTGGTAGTTTGTAAGACAACGTCATGGACAAAAGTATCAGCACCCTTGGTAAATATTATCAAAGACGGCTGTGAAAATTAATCTGCATTATTAATGCTTTTGATATGTTATTTAAAGAATTCACAAAAATCTAACATTTTATTGATTAATAAGAATTTAAAATGTGGGGAAATATTATGAAATAAATGTTTATTTATATATATATATATATATATATATATATTTAAAATAATTAAAAATCATGGTGTGCAAGAAATGGCGAACTAATCTAATAATTATTATTATTATTAGAAGTATAATGTACAGGAAATACATTCTCTTTTTGTACTCAAAGCTGTTGCTACCATTTAAAAAAAAAGAGATTATAATAATTAAGAAAATTATAACTTTATATAATTATATAATAATATGCGTGTTTGTCATTATACGTTGTGTATTGACACCTTTGGCTTTGCGTTCCTTGGCCTCCATCTCTAATGTGGTGCGGTGCTGCAGACACAGTCTGCATTTGGACAGCAGCTCCTGTAGAGCCGGGCCTAAAGCAGGGTCCAGCTGCTGAGGGGCGTAAACCGACAGCACCAGCAGCAGCGCACGCAGATCCTTTAACACAGACACAGAGTAAACAATGATGAATATACAGTGCTGCAAGAGTGACGCCACGAGGAGGAGCTGTACTGACTGCGTTCAAGAGGCTGCTGGTCTTGCTCATCTCTGCTCTCTGATTGGTCAGCTCAGGCTGCAGGCTGTGGTACTCGTTCAGTAGGTTGGTCACCAACACGTTGACGAGATTCGAGCAGCTCTGGCCTGATAACACCTGCACCTGCACCTAAAACACACACACACACACACACACACACACACACACAGAGATGAAGTTTCAAACCGCAAGAGAGTGGTGTAGTTACTCCAGAACCAGATAAGATTAACTCATGGTTACAGTAAAGCTGCTTGAGAAGTAGATGTGTATTTACTTTATGTAAGAAGCAGGTGAGGAAGGAATAGGCGATGTTGTTGTTGAGGAAGTTTCTCTCGTCCATCAGGATGCATTTCATGTATTCTCCAAACGCCGGATCCTCACACAACAGCTTCACACACGACTGAGCCATCGCACACTGACAGAGACCAGAAATCACACACATCTCACCCTCACTTCTGATTGGATGACACAATACTGCTTCAGCATGTGTGTGAGAGGTTACCTGAGACTGAGCGAGTTCTGTCCATAGTTTTGGAAAGAGAGCCAGGTGTAGAGGAAGTCCTTCATATGCTATTAACACACCTGCACACAGGTGAATAAACACCATCAGCACACACACACACACACACAGAGTCAAACTGAGCTTCAGAGAGGAAATCATCCTTACTGAGTTTCACCAGAGTCTCTGTGAACTTCTCACAGTTGATGGCGACTCGACAGAGCAGGTGAATAAACTGATGATACGACAGGAAGTAGTCCAACAGCATCCTGTCATACACCTCATCCTTGCCCTGCAGGAAACACAAAACGCACTGGATGAATAATTAAAGCCCGGTGTGCGACAGGATTCATGCATCGGACTCGTACACACCTTGCTGGTCTCCACCATGGAGGGCAGCAGGCACATGTTGAGCTCGGGTCTGGGAGGACGAATGTTGTTCTTCCCGCCCATCAGCTTGATATTCTCTCTACAGGGCAGGTACGGGCCAAACGACACTGCAGACACACACACACACACAGGGTTATACACCGTGATGATGATCAGTGCTGTAAGTGCGCTGCTCCTGCGGGACTCACTAGGGATGTTGCTGTGGTGGTAGGTGCAGTGGTTGTGTTGCAGGAAGGGCACGAGCGTGTGCAGGAAGTCATGAGGACTCAAGAGCACCAGCTCCTTCAGCACATCTGAGAAAGATGAACACGCACATTCAGAACATGTTTATCTACTCATTTAAGTGGTGTGTGTGTGTTTTGTGGATGTGGCGACTCACCCAGACAGGCGTTGCGCAGCTCTGGAGGGCTGTACGAGTTCAGCAGCGTCAGCAGCTTATGAGCGAAGTCAATCCTCTCCTGCCACTGGATCAACGCCTGCTTCACATCTACAGATAGACACATCAGCAGTGACTGAGAGCACAATACACATACATTATGGGTAATCGAGTACTTTTGGTATTTCATAAGACACATTAGGGGAAATGAGGTACTTCAGTACTGATTCATAAAGAACGTTTTGTTAATGAGTGATTTTGTACTAAACATTAGGGTGCATTATGGGTAATGAGTACTTTTGCATTGCCTCGAGATGACTAGTGTTCCAGCAATAGCTTGCCATTGAAAAGAGTCAACATGACAAACATTTTTTTCTCTAGTGTGATTTTTAAGAGTACTTAATGACTTCTGTACTTCTGCAATGCTTCTTAAGGTGCATTATGGGTAATGAGTACTTTTGCATCAGTTCTTTCAGTGCATTATGGTTAATAAGAACTTTTGCATCGCTTCTTTAGGTGCCTTATGGGTAATGAGTACTTTTGCAATGCTCGTTAAGGTGCATTATGGGTAATGAGTACTTTTGCAATGCTCGTTAAGGTGCATTATGGGTAATGAGTGCTTTTGCAATGCTCGTTAAGGTGAATCATGGGTAATGAGTACTCTCTTTTGTACAGCATGCTACAACGACATCCTATGTCATCCACAGGGAACGGCTTGCGCGTACAACTTTTAGCAGAATCTAGAGGTTACTGTTCATAAAGTTTTAAATTATGGATGGTATAATGCGGGAAATGAATAATTTTGTATTGTTGATGGTGCATTATGGATAACAGAGCCTCTGTATAGCTTGTTATGGTGGGTAAGTAATGAAGAACCCTGGAGCTATTTATTTAATGTTTATTATGGGTAATCATAAGCATTAATGAAGTGTGTGGTGTATTGTGGGTTATGCACTACCTTTGCGCTGTAAGTAGGGCCGTGTTGCCTTTAAAACAGACAGGAAAATAGACAGCAGCTCCACTAGATCACCGGTCACGTGACACGCAGTGGCCTCATGGTACATCATGTGCAGGGTGTTGAAGGACTGTAGACAGAGAAATGTTTAATTCTATATGACACTCCATTAAAATATGAAGATAAATAATAAAATAATTGAGTGAGAGTTTGAATACCTCAGTCATGAGGATGAGTCCTCTGTTGAACACCACCAGTAGTCTGTCCTCATCGTTCTCCAGCAGTATACGGAAGGCACTGAGATTACACCAAGAGATCAGTATGAATGAAAAAGGCTCAGTCTTGTAAAGACTCAACCAGACTTGAAGAGTGTGTGTGTACCTGATGAGAGTGGTCCAGCAGGAGCGCCCGTCCAGACAACGCAGGTAACAGCTGATGGTGGTCTTCTTGAACTGCTTCACATCCTCCAGCTCTTCTTCCCTCATATCAGGCCTCTGAGCCACAAACAACTGCATCAGGTTGAACAACTCCTCCACGGCCTGCAGAGAAAGAAAAAACAGTGTTACTGACTTGAATCGAATTAAACTGAATAGTTGAGGCTCAAAATGCAGTGGGAGACAGGAGGCACTTGAAGCTTAAAACATTAACGATAAACAAAAAAATGTTCAATGAAGTTTCAAAAAATGTTGTTTATACACTTTAGGTCGTCAAACTAAATTTAGCATTGTTACATGCAGTGCATTATTTTATGTGAGATTTACAATTTTAGTAAACTTGGGGCAAAATTTGAGCATTAAAACACTGATTTGATTATTTTTTTATTATTCTAGCAATAAACATTCTTTAAACAACCTAAAATATCTAAAAATAAAAAAGTATGCATGCATAAATGTGTAATAAAAAAAGTTTGATTCCACAAGGACAAATTAAAATACTTAACGTTTAAGTGACACTAATGATTTTTATGATGTTAAAAAAATATCTATATTTCAAATAAGTGCCATTCTTTCTATTTAGAGAAAAAAATTCCAGAATTTTTATTATTATTATTTTATTTTTAACAAACTATCATTATTACTATCACTATTTTCAACAGTTAAAATAAGTAATGTTTCTTGAGCACAAATCAGTATATTACAATGATTTCCGAAGGATTGCATCACAGAAATAAATAAAATGTTCAATTAGAACAAAAAAACAATTATTTAATATTACAAAACATTAGTGTAGATCAAATAAATGCAGCAAAACTGTCAAATAACAAAGTAAAAAAAAAACAATAAAAACTTTTAAACGGTGCCAAAGTTATAAACTATGCCATAAAGATTTTTTTTAATATTAAAAAATATTTATTAAAATATTTCTTGTAATAACCCTGGTTAACGTGTTCAGAAACTGCTAAGTGAAGGACAGCGGGTGCTGTACTGACCCCTGGGTACTGGCTGGCATGCGGTGTGAGGTTTTTGAAGGCCCACTGTATGTTCTGGTGAGACGCCAGCTGGCGGGTGAAGGCGGGCGACTGCTCGCAGCACATGCGCAGGATGGCGTAGTACGCCGGCAGCATCCCGCGGTTGAACAGCACCACCTCCTGATCGTCGTGATCAGCCAGGATGTAATTGAAGGCGATGTTTTTGGTGACGACTGGATTCTGGACGATGAGACGCACGTTCTCGCTGCAGTCCACGCAGACATTATACCAGAAGGACAGAAGTGCTTGTTTGTTGTGATTGGTGGCGATGGCCGGCTCTGATAACTTAGGCTGTGAGATCAAGAGAGACTCATTAGAGCTCAAATATGCATAATAATTTCATCATGACTTGTTTTCATCAGCACGTGAAGTACCTGGAAGAGGTTCCAGAGGTCCATGAAGTAGCTGGAGAACATGAGCTTCTCTGTTTTGGAGATGAGGCAGTAGGTCATGAAGCTGAAGTACTGCACCAGTTTGGTGGTCCCGTGCACGGGCACGTCCACATAAAGCTTGGCCCGGCCCAGCAGGCCCAGCAGCAGATTGTAGACCTGGTGCAGAACCACGGTGGTGTCGGGACTCAGCGGGAGGTCCCGTGTGGGGATGTGAAGAGACCGCGTGGAGCGGAACATCTGACGGAAGGAGTTGCTCGGGATGAGAGACACCAGCAGATACGCCGCCGCTGACAGAGAAATGCATTACATACATCAAATCACACAAGCTAAGTTTTAGATGTTTGTTTGTACACATAAATTACATTTAAGGAGCTTTCAGATATTTTTAAGAATGTGTATTCATATATTATATGCATATGGGTCAAATGTGAAGATGTCCACGTTAAAAGAAAAAGTTTTTAAATAAATCTTCGGAGAATATAATATCAACATTTGGTTGAATTAATGTTACATTGAATAAACTTTTTTGAATAAAAGTATACATTTATTTAAAAGTAAAAATACAAAAATGCATTATTATTTACAATTAAGATAGATTTTTACTTACAGATCTCAAACATTTATTGTATGTATAACGTGTGTCTGAGAGAGTGTGTGTTCTTACATGTTCGGACTCGTGGGTAGTTGTGCGCCAGCAGAAACCTCTCCACCCAGTTCTCCATGTTCTGCAGGACCCAGCTGTGAGCCAGCTTATTACGCGGAGTCTGTACGGCCAACCAGTCCAAACACTGAGACGGGTTATACTCGATCACCTACAAAACAGAGGTCAGTGAGCCAGGGGCAGGTCCTCAACAGACACACAACTCTCATGTAAAGCACTGTTTCAGTGGAGAGGTGAGGAAGCGACTGTGTGTGGACAGATTTACCTCCCAGATCCTCTGCAGGATGTAGGACGCAAACGAGGGCATTCCTGGAGGACCAGCAGCAAACTCCATCAGCATCGTCAACAGCTTGAAGAACGGATTGGCCGCCTGTCAGACGCGCATAAAATGTTAATGTGTGAAAGAATAAAATAATAAAACAACAATATTAGTGAGAGCTGTTCTCACCTCTGGAGTCAGTTTAGCGATGGAGGTGAAGAGCATTGACACGATCTACACCAACAGAAGAACACAAATCATCATGTTACAGACTGATGCAACTGTATACATTTACTTCAAGGAAAGAGAACTAAGCTACACTACTGTTCAAACATTTGAGGGCCATCAAGATTTTTTTTCCATGCTATTTTGTTTCCTATTATGGAAGTCAATGGTGACCCAAAACAGCCTGGTTCAAAAGGGCATTCATACAGGTTTGGAGTAAATGATGACAATGTTTTATTTTTGGGTGAACTATTGCTTTAACATTTACTTTTTCCCCCCTCTTTTTACTGCGTCTGTCATCAAATAAATAAACTTTCAGAAACGTACGTGTTCTGCCAGGCGGTTGTTGTATCGGCAGAGGCTGAATATGAGGTTGCAGGTCTGTCTGATGTTGATGCTGTCTCTGATGTGCTGGAACAGGAAGGGGAAACCTTTTCCTCCGGTCAACGCGGCCATGTCACTCTGAGATAGAGTCAAGTGTCTGTAGAGAGAGACAAATGATCAGATAGACTTTATTACAGCAAAAATGATGGTTTTGTGATGCTGCAGGAATGACTTTTTTAGATTTTAAGGGTGAAATATGACCCAACTGGAGTGAAGTATGATATGCTTTGTGAGATTATGACTTCAATGCACACCTCTCAGATCGAGACTGCTCCACCAGCAGAGCTATGAGAGCGATCATCTTCTCCAGAGCAGCTGGACGGTACTTTTCCTCCGCCAGTGAGAGGATGTCCTCCTCTTCATCCTCCTCACCCTCCTCCTCCTCAGACAGCACCTCCACCTGAGGCTGAGACAGAGACATGCATGTTATGATCTGAGAGCGGGGGAAGCCTGAATCAGAGAAGATCAAGCCTGACGAGATCAAACTCACATTTTCAGGTCCTTTAGTGCCTATGTAGAAATGCACCATTATAGAAATGGCTTGCAAAGACAAGAGGAACTGACTCTGTGAAGACAAAAACAAAGGAAAGGAAGAAAATAAAGAATACACTTTAAAAATGGCATAAAAATGATAAAAGTTAAATAAGTGCATAATTGCATACATACATAATTAAAATAAATAAGTAAATACTAGTGCTGGGCAATGATTAAACACGATTAATTAAAATAAAACTTTTTGTGTACATAATATATTTGTGTGTACTGTGTATATTTATTAAGTACATGTAAATACACGCAAATGCATGAATATATTAAAGAAAAATATGTTATGTTTATATATTTATATATCTAATTATTAGGGGTGTCCTCGAATGGTCGACGATTCGATGCTTCGATTCGAGGAGCTTGATTCGACTCCCGATCTC
>JAUCMS010000001.1:21510721-21532770 GCA_032357445.1 Enteromius radiatus
TATATACCAATATATTATGTAAAGAAAAACTTTTATTTTGGATGCGATTAATCGCGATTAATCATTGCCCAGCACTACTAATTATATGAATATGTAAATAAATGTAAATACTTTTTAAATATATAATGTATGTGTGGGTCTTTATATATACATAATAAATATATACAGTAAAAAAAAGTTTTTTTTTGGATGCAATTAATTGCATTTAATCATTGCCCAGCACTAGTGAATACATAACTTTAAATAAGTAGGTAAAATAAGTAAATAGAAATAACTTGCGTAGGTAGATAAATAAAACAAACAAATAAGACAATAAATAAATGAATGAATAGATAAATAGTCGTTACCTCCTCTTCTCCCATTTTGGCAAACTCATATAGAAAGGCAAAGTATTCGGTCAGATGTTTGCTGTGCGGCTTCACTCCGTGCTCCATGATGGACAGCAGTGTTTTGACGAAGCGTGTCACACACGAGCGGCTGCCGATGTCCTCCACCGGCCCGTCCATGTCATCAGATCTGCAGACAGACCGACAGAAATCAGAACGCCCCCCTTTCATTTACAGGATAACGGCGTATGTGTTTGGAGACATAAGGAAGGTTATCTGGCTTCAGAGGAAGACAAACAGGGACGCATCACACACCCGTCCTCCATGCCCGGCTGCAGGTACAGGTGAGCGTGGACCGGTCTGAGGCGCTGGATCACGTGAATACACAACCTCTGAAACATCTGTAATATCACAGCAGCACATTTAGAGAAGCACATTAGCCGTTTCTTTTAAATGCTATTGTTTTCTTATAGAGGAAGGGTGTGAGTTTGTCTGTTTATAATAATAAAACATTTATTTAAGAAAGGTCTTTAAATAAAGGTGTTTATGTGACACTCACCTGACGTACAATCTGATTGGGACACTTGATGAGAATCTGCATTGGCCACCAGTTATCATCTGCCATCTGATCCAAAAACCACTTCGCACACAAACACACACACACAGCATTACCTAACAACACTGCTAATATTGTGTGTGTGAGTCAGTGAGTGTCTGTGCATCTGAATGAGTGTGTGTGTCTGTGTGTAAGTGAGGGAGTGTGTATGCGTGTGTCTGCCTGTTTGAGTGAGTGAGTGAGTAACTGTGTGTGTGAAAAAGTGAGTGAGAGTGTGTGCGCGCGCGTGTCTGTGTTTGTGGGAGTGAGCGAGTTAGTGAGTGTGTGTGTGTGTGTACGTGAGTGAGTGAGTGACTGTTTGTGTGAATAAGTGAGTGAGTGTGTGTGTGTGTGTTTCTGTGAGTGAGTGTGTGTTTGAATTTGTGGTTTACAAGGACACAAATGTGTATAACGACATAGGAAGTGTCCTCATAAACCATGTTTACGTAGTAGTACCTGTCCCCCCATAAAACAAAAGGCTTAGAAAACATACTAAACAGTGTTTGATGAACTTACACAGGTACACAGTTTCCTGTAAGGGGTAGGTTTAGGTGTAGGGTCAGTGTAGGACAATACCACACACAGTTTGTACAGTAGAAACCATTACGCCTATGGAGAGTCCCCGTAAACCACAAATGCAAGTATGTGTGTGTGAGAGTGAGTGAGTGAATGTGTGTGTGTTACCTCGCAGGCAGCTTGGCTATTGTTAAATTGTTTGGTCAAGAGTTCAATCCACTGCAGCATTGTGGGCTGAGAGATAAAAGAATGAAATAAGTTACAAGAACAAAAAAAACAACCATTAAACACTACAGAAAGAGAAGTCCATCTGACCTTTTCTTTGGAGTGGATGAATGTCTCCAGAACAAACGATGTGCTGAGCTGCGAGAGAAAGAGAGGAAAACCACTCGTTATGAACCTCACTATTTCTCTGTGGACAGTAACTCAAAATGATTCGTCTGAATGAACAGATGCTTTGTGAGTTAGTGTGGTGCTGTTGATGTGGACAGACTCACCTTAGCTGTCATGAGCGACACGGATTTAGGATCCGGTAAAGTGCTGGGAATACTGCTGCACAGCTGCCACATGAAACTACACACATACAACAAAACAAATCAAGATAATAATAATTGAAAAGTTATCAAAGACGATCCCCTTAGGATTGTGAAATGGTTCCAGACTGTTGTCCTACCCGAAGTAAGTGTGTTCAAAGATGTTCTTGTCCTGGAGAAACTGCATGTTGTCATGCCAGATCCACTGTGAGAGAGACAGAGAGACAAGCCGTCAGTGAAATGCTCAGACGCGTGTGGTGAAGAGCGAGGGTGATGCTCAGAGAGGTCTGTACCTCCAGGAGGTCAGGAGAAATGTCAAAGTTAAAGTCCTTCCCATTCTCCTCCTCCACCTCCACTCTCTTATAGAACAGCATGTAGGCACTGTGGGTCTGAGGACAGACAAATCACTTTGTTCACATTTTGGGGGATTTCAAAAAACTGAAGCAGGAGATTCATAACAACAAAATCATAACAATGTATTATTGTTTTCATGATTATTAATTTAACAATTATAATAAATATATATAAAAAATAGAGATAATAATAGTAATAACAATCTATTATCTATTACTATAATTATTATTAATATAAAAAAAAAAATATATATATATATATATATATAAAAATGTATTATATTATATTAATATAATTTGCAGAATATATACACAATAAAATGAAACAATAACAATAATTTAACATTATTATTGTAAAATAAAATATAAAAAAATATATAAAACAACAAGAATCCATTATTTACTATTTACATTTACTATGACCACAATACAACTAAATTAAAATTAACAATTTAATACTTCTAAATAATAGTTATAGTAATAACAACATGCTATAATTAATATAAAAATATATAATAATGTACAAAAATGTAACTATTACTATAATAGTATGTACAACTAATTTCTAAAATTAATTTTATCAATTGAATAATTTATTAATCTATTGTTTTATAATTATTATTATTGTGAAACCAACCTTCTCAAAGGAGAAATCCATGAACTTGTCTGTGACAGAGTCGTATGTTTTTGTCTGAAACAAGACAAAAGCATTTTTAAATTAAAACAACATTAACTTGTAGTTAGGATGATCTAGCGCAGAAAACCAAAAAAACCTACCGTCATCTCTCCACCAAAACACTCGGAGGCCAGCTGGGCCGAATCGAACGGCTTCACCTCTGCGTCGTTAAACAGATACCTGCAGCAGGAAATGGCATCATCACAAATACACATGATGGTCAATTAGCAATTAGAAACGTTTGGCTAAAAGCGCTCAGCAGCTGAAAACGCAGCGTGAATGATCACCATTTGTTGTTGCGGTAAGCGTGAGGGTTGACGATGTCTCTGATGAAGCTGTAATAATGGCCGCCGTCCGCCGTGCCCGTGTGCACAGTCACACCGATGAGGTCATACTCGTAACTCTCCGCCACTTTAGCATCACTGTCGTCACGGAAACCTGCAAACGAGATCACCTTTAGTTGAGAGAAGAGAAGACAAAAGCGATTTAAAGCGCTATGTTTCAGCAGAACGATCGCTCAACCTTCTTTCCTGTCTCCTTTGGCCATGAGGAAGTCCTCAGTGTATGGCGTCATGTCGAGCCGCAGCGGGAACGAAAAGTGCGTGTTTACTTTTTCCTTCATCATGGTCACCATGTTGAACGTGTAGCGCATGGTGTTAAAGCTCAGGATCCGCGGGAGCTTCTTAAAACAAGCCCTGAGAGACAGAGAGAGATGTCAGAAAATACCCTTAAGAGGAAGATTTCCGCTCTCAGAGGAAAACAGCACACTACCGTTTTTCAGCACGGACTTTCTTCCCACACTGAGAGCAGGTGTACATGTTATCACCCTCAAGAGTGTCCTTAATGGTCACCTCGTCCAGAGATTCCTGAAACACAGAGACAGAGACACATGATGCAGTAGTGGTGGCTTCAGCAACTTAATAAAAGGACTAATTAATTTGTGTATCTTATTGACTTTTAACTGATATAACAATCAGGATGACTCACATTACTTGACAGATTATATATGTGTTTTCAGCATATTAGGATGATTTCTAAAGACTGGAGTAATGAAGCTGAAAATTAAGCTTTGCATCACAGGAATAAATTACATTTTATAATTTATTAAAATATAAAACGTATTTCAAATTACAATATTACTGCATTTTTGATTAAATAAATAGGGCCTTTGTCAGCATGTGAAACTTCTTTCCAAAATGTAAAAAAAATTATAATACTGATAATAAAATAGGCAAATTTTTAACTTATAATATATAAATATTATAAAAATTAAATATTTATGTTTTATTTAAAATGGTTCTCATATAATAGTATAAATCTCCTTAAATTGATTTAATTCAATTATCTTTGGAAATTACAATACATGATTTATTATTTAAGAAAAAACTGAGCTATGCCACTAGAAGTTACTTCGTAAACAACTCAAATATTAAGTGTATCAACACCAAATGTACTGTGGCAGGCTTAAATCATATAGGGCCGGTTTCCCGGACAGGAATTAGATTAAGCCAGGACTAGACCTTCGCTTATTTAGGACATTTAAGAATTTTTAGAAACATGTCTTACAAAAATGCATTATCTGTGAGCATTTTAAGACCAAACAATGGCAATGATGTATTTTAAGATATCTCAGTGCAAGCTTTTTCCAGTTTAGACAGCTCTTAACATTTATTTTAATCTAGGACCTGTCTTAAACCCTGTTCGGGAACCAGCCCGTAGTGCTTTAGCATTAGTGCCTACAAATGGACCACAAAACCAGTCATAGGTGTCCATTTGTTTAATGTATCATCTGAAAATTAAATAAATAAGCATTCCATTGATTCACGGTTCGTTAGAATAGGACAATTTTTGTCCGAAAAACATAAATATATATATATATATATATAATCACCTTTAAAGTCATCTAAATTAAGTCCTTAGAAATGCATCTTACTAATCAAAAAATTACATTTTGATATATTTACAGTAGGACATTTATTATTATCCTAATGATTTTTGGCAAAACAAATATTTTCGGCTATTGCTACAAATATACATCAGCGACTTATGACTTTTTTTTGCTCCAGGGTCACAAATAGCTATTGGCACTTTCCAAACATTACATTAAAGAAAACATATGCCATTGAAAACCTCATATTTAGACGTAAAACCTCTAAACCCTCTTCCTGTCAATGACCTGTACACACAGAGCATGAAGCTTTCTTCTGTTCTGATGAGTGTGTGTGTGTGTGTGTATAAATGAGAAACACTCACGTATATGTTCTTCATATCAGCCACCTGACATCTGACTGTGTAAAACTCCTCAGCCGTCTGACTCACGTGATCGCAGTCCTGCACACAACCACACACACAGACATCCAATCAAACGCTCTTCCAGCACCTCACACATTAAACACAGGAGCTTAGTCCTACCAGAGAAACCACATTGTTAGTGATGACTCCTCCAAACAGCGTTTTCACCGTGTTTTTCTGAAACGACAAACACACAAGCGTTACACGTCCGTGACTAATTCACCGAGCACGCTCAAAGCGGTTTCTAAACACACAGAGACGGCGGTCCTACCAGGTCCTGAGACATCTCCTCTATTTTGGTGATGAGGTCCGTGAAGAACTCGGTCATGTCTTTCTGCTCTCCTGTGTTCAGAGGCTGTTTGTCCATTGTGTAGGTCTTACAGAAGGGACGAGGGTTGTATGCCTTCCTCTCGCTCTCCTGCACATGAGCACCAGGGGAAAAAATTTAAATCACTTCACATCTGCAGTCATGAGAGGACATCACATCATGTGATAAAGTCACGTACCATTAGATAGGTGAACATCTTCTGCAGCTCCAGCAATGTGGTCTTATGCTTAATGTCCTCTGAATACTGTACATAAACAAATATCACTATAGCACATATCCAACAACATCTCGAAGCAACAATTGTGTCTGTTAAAGTAAAATGAGGGCAGCCTGTATTATTTTATTGAAGACATTTTTAGTCAACAAGGATGTATTAGATTGATCAAAACAGACAGTAAAGACATTTACAAGATTACAAAAGATGTTTATTTCAAGTAACTGCTGCTCTATATTCATCACAAAATCCTGAAACGAAATGCATCAGTTTCATGGAAGTTATTTCAACTGATAATGTTTCTTGAGCAGCAAATCAGTATATTATTATAGGATCATGTGGCACTGAAGACTGGAGTGAAGATGCGGAAAATTTAGTTCTACGTCACAATGATATTTTAACTTGACTACAAACAGAAAAGAGCTCTCATCAGATGTGAGAGTCAGTTTTATGAACTCACTTTAGCGGTAAAGACGGCCTGTCTGGCCTCTGGGATCATGTAGAGCTGCTGGATGGTGGAGGCCAGGTAACACGTGGCGCCTAGGTTAGTCAAGCCCACAAAACGGCACTCGGCTCGGACATCATCATGGGGCCAGTAATCCCATTTATATGGAGCATGAGACGCTAAAAACAAACACCAAAGGTCAAACCAAGGTACTTGTATACATGCATAAGTAATGCAATTACCAGTGATCATACTGTTTAAAACTGTTAAAATTAACCTCGCCATGGAAAAGCTGACTTATGCAGTTAAAGGGAAGACTTGTACCATATTTGGACTCCTTTTCTACGCTACTGTAACCATGACGACTTGGCAGCAGAGACAACTCATACACTTATTTCATCTGTATTGGGTATCTCCACAACAGAATGCGATTTCTGTATTAAAATAATTAATAACTGGTGGTGTACAGAAAAATATAGGAGAGAATACATTTTATTTTATTTATTTATTTGATGTTCAGTAAGGTCTCTTACTTGTACTTTTTTATGGTTATAGTTTAATTGTATTTAAAACAAATGCAAATAAATATACTTTGGAGAAAAAAAAACTGTTAAAATTGTTTTCATTAATTGAAATTAGGCTGAAATAATTTTTTTTTAAAAGCAACAGAATGTGCATGAAAACCACTCTAACACACACACACACACACGCTCACCCTGCATGTGCTGTGACATGACCCAGTTGTGCAGCAGTCTGTAGTTGTCCACCGACCCCTTGACCACCTCCACCAGCAGGTCGTAGGCTGCGGCGCGGGCCGCGGGACTCTTGCATTTGGGCTGCTGTCTGTCCTTCAGACTGGGCAGCAGGAACAGCAGGTCATACGTGTCCCTGAGGAACTCCTGACCCTCCCGAGAAAACTTAAAGGGAGGCTTGTGCTTCAAGACGCTGGTGGCCAGACGCAGGAGGCCCGTCAGACCGTCGTCCTCGATCGCCCCGTCCTGCTGGTCCAGAATCTCACGACTGCAAGAGGAGAAACAACAAAAACATCCTCAAAACTCAAGATACGAGATGCTTTCACTAGCAGCATGATGTTTGTTTGCTTGTGGTTGTGCTCTGAAGGAGTAAGGAACAGTTTGAGAAGGAAACTGATGAAGCACAAGGAGTGTGTTTGACCTGCGGATGCAGTCGGCGAGGTGTCGCGCCAGGGCGTCCAGGTCCAGCAGGGTGGTCTGACTGGCGTCTTTCACATGGATGTTGTCGATAAGTTTACAGAGCAGCCAGAAATACTCCTTACAGCCGGTGCGAAACATGGCCTCCTCCTCAAAGTCCTCCACCTGCACCGGCCGAACACACACACACACTCATTTAAAGGAACTGTGCTCCCAAAAAAAAAAAACCAAATGGTTAAATAACACTGGACCAGCACTTAAGAGGAGTTGTTACCATTAACTAAAACTATAAAAATGAAATGTGTGTTCACTGACATAAAACTGAAATAGAATTAAAATTAGAAATATAACCTAGTTTTACAGACAAGGCTAGTCCCAGATTAAAACACACGTTTGATTTGTCTCTACTGACAAATATCTTGCTCTTGTCAGTGCCATTGTTCTCTCTTAGAAATGTTTTCTAATGCATCTATATTAAAGCTGCAAAAGCCTAGTTCTCAAGCTAAGCCCCATCTGTAAAATCAAAGAAATAATGTAATTTAACTTAATTAATATTATTATTTACAGTATTATTTATAATATTATTATTTTAATTTGTCAATTTTGTAATAATTTATATTTAAATTTTAAACAATTAGCAACAAAAATAATATGTAAAAAAAAAATTAAGTACTAAAATGAACTAAAATCAATATTATTTACAAATATTTAAAACAATAAGCCATTTCTAAAATGGAAATAAATTAAAATTCTTAAAAAAGTCTAGAAATATGAAAAAAAGGACAAAGCATTATTTAATTGCCAAAAGGGGGGGGGGGGATTGCAACAAACAATAATAACTTATAAAAGTATTAAAATTACTAAATGAAATAAAATTTAAACATTTTAACTTTTTATCTCGATATTTAATAAAAAAAATAAAAATAATCTTTAAAACTTAATAATTTTTAACAACATTTAGAAATATAAAGTAACACCGGCACATAGACTGTGTGAGTGTTTGCACTCACTCTCAGGGGTTTAAGCGCTTGTGCGTCTGGCAGGAACTTGAGCAGCGTGGATGCAGCGAGCAGCAGGAAGGATCTATTGATGGATTCTCCTCCCTCCAGACCTGACAGAGACAGCTTATACAGACCACTGCACGCCTCCTGACGCACCGCCGTCTGCAGATATACCACAATACCATAAAAATACAATCTGAAGCAGCATTCCTGCTTCAACGGCCATAGGTTCGATCACCAGGGAATGCATAAACTCATAAAAGATGTACACCCTTAACGCAATGCAAGTCACTTACAATAAACCTTCTACCAAATGCATAAATGTAACTTAAAAATAGAAATACGAGTAAATAAATGGCATTCACAATGCATTTATTTCTTCTGGGATAAAATGCATTGCAGAGAAAATTCAATCCATATTTTCAAATAACAGATTAACAATTCTCAAAAATCATGTTTTTTATTGTTTATTATTCATCTCAATTAAACTATAGTTGTTCACTAAGTGAGTTATCTATTGAATAGCTTTGGTTTGATTGGTTGATATAATTGTTCCCAGCCTCTGTGACCTTAATCAACAGAATTAATTTGAGAGATGAATCATCTGTTTACCTCAGGTATGAGCAGCGTGAGCTTCTTGAGCCAGTCATGCAGATGTTCACTATCAGCCAGGCTGGACTTCACCAGAGAACAGCAGTGAGCCCAGCTCACCAGCAGCCACATAGAGTAATGAGTCACTGCATGAACATTATTATTATTAAACATTAATGAAACCTCACCGATAATGAGAGGAAAGTAGAAATATGCACAGATACATAACCAATGATGTGCTTACCCTCGTGTCTGGATCTGTGATCTGACTGGGCCTTCAAAACCCTGCAGGATAATCACAAGACAGAAGGGTTATAAAAAAATAAATAATTGAAAGCAAAAAAATGAAAAGGAGGTTATTGACCTGTGTGCCAGATTGTCGTACGTGTAGGCCACGTTTATGAGCCGCTGGATGAGGTTGGTTCCTTGCACGAGACTTAGAAAAACCTGACAGAGACAATCACAACACTGAGAAAAAGCAAGCACACACAGACAAAAAAATAATGATTTAGAAGCAGCTTCACACCTCTGTAAGACGAGGTATATGCAGGCCCTTCCCATGATCTCCGGTGGTCTTGCGGGACTTCCCTGGCCATGCCCTCTTCCTCTGTGTGTCTGTGAGACCAGACCAGGCGAAAACATCATGATAGGCCAGGTCCAGATCGGCCGGATCCACCGCAAACTGACAAATGAGCTTCAGCAGACACGCAAGACAGTCCAACAACCACTGCAGAGAGAGAAGAGAAGCAGCAGCTGATGGCAGAGCTGTGCTGGACTCAAAACCAAAGAAGAAAAAAGCCCTCGCAAGTGTTGACACTCACCACAGTCCAGGATTCTTGTTCTTTCGGCTCTAGAATTGCAGAGTTGAAAATGTCCAGCAGAAGCTGAAGGCCTCCAGATGACACAAACTGCAGGAAAGACACAAGTGCAGTCTGTCACTAAGCTTACTGAGCACACAGACTCTAACATACAGGCTAACAACTAGAAATTGCATAATAGTGTTACTAAAACCCTTAAAGGGGTCATATGATGCGATTTCAAGGAGTTGGAGGAGGTGTTTGTACCTTACAACTCCAAGTGTTCTTGCTGTTCTCGATCTGCTCCTCACTGGAGTCGTCAGAGTCTGGATACAGATCACTGTAACTGCCCTGAAACACAAACACACACGCCTTTCAAGAGACAGAGCATTACAGATCTGCAGGACTGTGAGCGTGCGTGATGGCGGATGTGTACCGTAGACTCGCGGTGAATCCTGCGGTTGGGTTTGCCCAGGGCCTCAATGATTTCTAAAGCGTAGAGCAGCTTATGAGGGCTCTTGATCCTCAGCAGGTCCTTCCAGCACAAACCGTCAGATCCCTGAAGCCACGATGAGCACCAATCAAACGTCATGCAGCGTACAATCAACAACGAATTTATGTAGAAACTATTTTCACACAGAAATTAGTAGTGGATTTTAAAGTAGAAATTTAAGTTAAAAGGTCTTGAAATTTTATTTTCTAAAGTATAAAACTATATGAATTAAATGTTTCTTTGCAGAAACAGATTGCTCAAACTTCAAAAACCATGTTTTAAATCATGTTATGTTTTTATTGTGTTAGCTAGCTGTATTTTGTTATTTTTTAACCTAAATAAAACACCCCAGGTGTTGTTTGAAAAAACATGATTTTTGAAAATTGTTAAACTATTATTTTGTTATCCGTTTTTGCAAATTAACTATACATAAAATAATTAAAATCAAATATGACAAATGCATAAGATTTCTTCTTATATGTTGAAGTTTTAAAAGCATATATAATTTAATATGGTAAATAAAAAAATGTCTTATTTGAATGTAAATTTTTTCCCAACAAAACTAAAAACTATTTGTTTAATGCAAATAAACAAGCAGAATTTTTTTTTCTTCGACTGATTTAATTAAATATGAAATTTGTGTAGTCCCAAAAAAACCTATAACTTAACGTTAATTTAATGTTAATTTTCAATCACAAATTGCTAGTGAATTTTGAATGTTGAATTAAATGTGCAATTTTTTAAGAAAGACTGATACATTATAAAACCTGCTTCAGTAATCTTAATTTAAAAAAATATATAAAATTATTTTACAGTGCACACGTTCAGGCTAACAAATGCCAGAAATGAATGGGCAGCACCGCTCATGTGACTGACCGTGTCATCTGAGATGTTCTGGAAGGCCTGGAGCATGCTGGGACACGTGGGCAGCAGCATGAGCAGCTCCCACACTCGGCGAGACAGGTTCTCAGCGTGGAGGTGCAGCTCCTCACAGCGCACACTCTGCAGGAGGAAACACACTGGATTAGATACGGCTTTGATTGACTCGGTCTGGGACAGGCGTGAGGTGCGGGCTGGGGGTTACCTCAGTGCTGTGCTGGGGTCTGTCAGGGCTGGGCGGTTTGAAGCAGGCCAGCATCTCCAGCAGGTCGAAGAGGGTGGTGAGGTGGGGCTCCTGCAGGAGCAGCAGCATGGGGATGTGCTCCTTCTGAGGGGGCGGCAGGCATGACGCTGGTAGCTGGACTCCCTCGCCCTTCCTCTCTCTCCGCGGAGCGCCCAGAGATACGAATACCATCTGAGCACACACAAACCTCTCTTAGCTTTTCTCTATGTCTAGTGTTAGGGGTACACTGGGTGGGTGTGGATTTGTTTGGTAACCTGCATGTCCTTGAAGCCGAGCTCGTGAAGGGTCTTCTCATCGTAGTCTGTGGTCAGCTCGTGTCCTGATGAGATCATACGCACCGGACCCATCAGACCGCCTGCACATAAACACACACAAAGACTTTACAAATCACACCACAAAATGTTGCTATGTGAACATTCACTTGAACTTTTGACTGAGTCGTGTGTGTGTGTGTGTGTGTGTGTGTTCGCATGTACCTGGGAAGTCCTGTTGGCGGCTGGTCTGACCGAACTCCTGCAGCTGTGCCTGCTGACTCAGCTGGTCCTTCTGAAGGTTCTCGTACCAGTGTGTGACCTCTGCCCTCAGATCAGCCACCTGATCGCTGGGGTACATCTCGATGGTCATCTAGACATACACACACAAAGAGAAGCTTTATTAAACCCAACCTGATCAGACACTATTGATGAGAAAGATGATGATGATGATGATGAAGGTGTACCTTGTCAGGCAGTCCTGCTGGCTGACACACGATCCTGAGCGGCAGAGACTGCTTATCACTGAGAGCTTTCAGATGACTGCTGATGCCCGTGCCCTCGATCTGCCACTGCCGCAAGTGATACGCAAACCTGAACACACACACACACGCACGCACAAGATGCATTAACTGTGTTCTTTTACAGTGCAAAGGTCATAGACGTTACTAGCATTCTGTCAGCATACTCAACGTTCGTTTAAATTTTGATATCCAAAAATGTGAAATGGCGCATGATTTCTCACATAGGCACGGTTTTCTCGTCAACCCCAGAGTGTGTGTTCACCTGCGTCTGAAGGCTTCCAGGTGTGTTTTGAGCAGCAGCAGTCCTCTCTCTATGATGGTCAGGCTGGAGTGGGCGTCTTTCTCCAGGTTAGCAGACGCCATCATCAAGCTCTCCATACACTTACTGATGAATTCCTGCTCCTTCTCCAGACCCGTTTTACCTGCGGTAACACACACTAATAAATACATCGCATTACACACACACACACACACACATATATTCAGAACACAATACAAAAGGCACAACCATCAAACTCCACTGACTAAACTCTACTTTAAAACTAACCTCTAATTTCAATATTTGTAGCTTTCATTTCAATTTTAGTTTTTTTTTTTATATTACTATTTAGGCTTCATTTATTCCAAGTTCAGCTTTTGCAGTTTTTAACTTCTAGACAACATTCATTTTTGTTTACTTTCAATGTATTTTTTTTATATATTTTATTTCTGTTTATTATACGGCTCTCTGGAATGCTTGATTCTGATTGGTCAGTTGAGACACTTGCAGGTTCGTTATTTTCGAATAATAACCGCTCCAAAGTAATAACGCATAGCCGGTACTACTTGTATGTTTAATATCCCTCCGCGACAACAAAGATTACTGTTTGGCGCCATCTTGTGACAAACACTGGTAACAATTAACAACAAAATACAACCGTTATTATATATATATATATATATATATATGTAGATGTTATAAATTGTCTTTATGTTAGTCACGAGGCACTATATCGTTTCGCGGAAGGATTAAAATGTTAATTTAAAACAAATGGCAATAAAATGTTTCAAACTCATTCATGTCCAGTTTTTTTCTTATGTGGCAAGTAGCCGTATAATAAGCGGGATAATAGACGTGAAGCCGGTAGTTATCGCAAAATAAGCCCCCTTCAGCGTGATACAAGATACTGATCACACTGTCGGGGCTTATTTTGCGATAACTACCGGCTACACGTCTATTATCCCTTACTTAATTTACATTATATTAACAAAAATGCTTTTAATAGTTTTAGTAAATGATAATAACGATCCTGCTTAAAACATAAAAAAATCTAATTCAATACTTTCCAGGTAAAACTTTTTAAAAAAACATTTTAAGTACTTTAAAAATGTCTAGCAGTATCAAAAGCTGCAAAGCAAAAAGATTTCTTCCTGCATTTAATCTCATTCTGAATTCTCACATCATCTGAATAATGTCACTAGTGTGTTCAGTTAAGCTGAACTGAACTTGTTTCACAATGAATGAACTTTACACAGTTTACCGAACTGACTTGAAGTAAATAATGAGATTACTACTCTCCTGCTAGTAATTCACCGCAGTTTTAGATTTGCCTAATTCCTGTCAAATTGCTTTGAATCTTAATTGCGTATGAGGATATAAAAAACACAGGTGGAGCTGATGATGAAAGTTATGAATAATGTGTTTACTGACCGCTGATGTAATAGGAGTTGATGTACTGGATGGCAGCACGGCTGATGTCTGCAGACTGAGCCCTCAGCGCGATTCCCCACAGCTGATCCATGCCACACAACTACAGACAGACAGAGAGAGAACGGTCAGGGAGAACACGTCGAGAGAAGCCGGCGAGATTTTGAGATCTGCTGCTGTGAACCTCGCAGTTGGAGCTGCTGTCGTAGGCGCTGGTGGCCAGCCGAGCCAGATTACACAGATGCTGAAACAAATTGAGTCCAGTCATGCTGATCGTCTCCGGCTTCAGCTGAGGCATCTGAGAGAGAGAGAGAGAATCAGCTGATGAAAGATTCATTCTCACGGCACGGACTGTATCAAAGGCACGTTTTAATGATACCAGACCTTCTCCAGGAAGAGATGTTTGTACGTCTCCATGCCCATGGCGTGCTGGTCTTTACTGCGGACCTGGTTTAGGAACCAGTGCAGGGCGTCGTCGTAACACTCAGAGTCCTCCACTAAACAGTGCCACAGGATGTCCACCTGCTCCAGACTCAACCCTGACACACACACAGGATATTCACAGTTACATATAGAGCGATTTAGTCATGCAGCGGTGTGTGAGAGATCAAGAGAGATGCTCACTGAAGTGGTCAGGTGATCCAAGCGTGGAGAACACACAGGTGAGGAACTGCAGACGCACCTGCACCTCTGCACTGTGACTGTACCTGAGACACACAGGACTGATGTTAACACTGCACTTCACACACACAATTCACACAAAAGATTTTTATTCAGCAAGGTTGCATTAAATTGATCAACAGTGACAGTTTACATTTATAATGTTGCAAAATCCTTAATTTCTTTTCTATTCAAAGAATCCTGAAAAATAACTGATTTAATGCTGATGTGGACTAAAAATGTTTCTTAAGAAGAAAATCAATATATTACAATGATTCCTGAAAGATCATGTGACACTGAAAACCTAGAGTAATGCTGAAAATTCAGCTTTGATCAGGAATAAACAAGATCAAACAGAAAACAGTTCTTTTAAATAGAAATAATATTAGTTTTTACTGCATTTTTGATCAATTAAACGAAAGCTTGGTGAGAATTATGTTTCCAAAAAACTGGAGAAGAAAAAAAAAATCCCATATTTTGGAACAGTAATATATAAGTACAGACACCAAACTTACAGAGCAAATTTGTGGCGCTGCTCTCTCACTTCCTGGATATAGTGTAATAGATCATCAAAAAAGAGCTTCATCATGTGCAGCTCCTTTTCTGCCCACCTGTAGCACAAAATCACCTGTCAAGCACTCTAAATACACTTAATAACAACATGGACAGCAGTGGTGGGCGGGGTTTCTTACATGGTTATCCAATGAGTGTCGTAGCTGGAGCCGAACTGCTGGAAGGTCCCAAAAAGCTTTGGCAGCAAACGTAAAGACACCACCACTGACCTGATGAACGCAAGCAGAAACCCTGAAATATCTGGGCCTGAAAGCAGTTTCCTACAGCACTTCAAATCTGTGTGATGGTCTCACCGGTGGTTGGCGAGGTTCTCCAGACAGCCCTCGATGAAACGCATGCGGATCTGACGGTCAGTGAACCAGCAGACCAGAGAGCACAGCAGCTTCTCTGCCTCATTGATCAAGCCTTCGGAGAGGTGGATCTAGTTACCAAGACAACACCAGAGAGATATCAACATGAGAATCACAATCTAAATGTTAAATACTTCAAATGGTCTGCTGTGAGGTAAACGTACCGCATTGTCGTCCTGGACCAGGTCCCACAGAAGTGTGTTTCCTTTCTTGCAGACGTTGTCCAGGTTAATGTCGGTCACCGCATGCGCAGAGTACTGATGTTTGTGAACTGCTGGACCTGCAGAAAGAACATCAGACAAAAAAAATAATAATTTGATACTTTAAAAATGACAGTTTTAGCTGTCTTCGAAAGCACCTAGAAGACCATAGTAACCATCAGAACAGCCTAATAAGAACAACATCCCAACCTAGTAATGCTCAAATAACCACACAGAAAACCCAAATTGCCACAGAACAACGCTCTAGCAACCACTTAGAAAACCGTAAAAACCTAGCAATGCCCTAGAAACCGCCCGGAACATCCTATTACAGCGGCGGCAATCTTAGGAGGCGTGTATGTACCTTGCACCAGATGTTCGTGGTATATGGAGGCCAGGTTGGGCAGGTGCTGCTGGAGGTGCGAGCTGAGCTCAGCGTGCGAATTGATCTGGACCAGCTCCTCCTCGCAGCCGGACTCCTCTCCGTCAAAATCAGCCATGTTCTTCTCAGATTTGGCGCTGACTTGGGAACTGCTGCAGCTCACGTCATCGGCACTCAACATGTCCTCGACCATGTGACTGTGGAGAGTGAGAGTGTGTGTTGAGAGTAGGTTACCAGAAGACACAACGGCATTAAAGCCTAGCTTGAATAGACTTAAGCAAGCTTTCAAGACACCTACTTTGAGAAGGCAATCCCAAAAAGGCTTTACTACAATTAGGATGCTGCTAAGACGCTTACTAGGTTTTGGAACATCACATTAAAGAGGTAACCTCACCCATCATGGTGGTGGTGATGATGATGGTGGTGATGGTGGTGATGCTGAGGGCTGATGAAACGCCTGCAGTTGAAGAGCTCGTTGCCCATGGCCTCCGTCAGGAAGTCCGCCGGGCGAGGCATGCAGGGAGGGTCCTGGGAAACAGACGCTCCGTGCGAGGAGCCCATCTCTGTGCTGCCCTGCTGTGGTTGTTGGGGGTTTTGGGATTGGGAATGTGAGGAAGGATCAGCCTGCTCTCCCGACGTTCCCTCCAGGCACACGGATGAAGAGGAGCAAGGTTCGAGGATCCTAAGGGAAGACGAGGACACCATGGCAGCGGCTGCCTCGGGGGTGAAGGGAATGGATTTGGTTTTGGACAGTCCGGGAGCGGAGGCGATGGAGCCGGGGATGCCGGGTGGAATTCCGGGTCGCTCCAGAGGACCTTGGACCTCTCCGAGCGCTTCGCCCGCTTTGCGTTTGCGCAGCTCCGATGTGGAGGGCTCCCTGGAGTCTCGGGTTTCTTTCTGAGGGCTGCCCTCGGAGGCGACGGCGGGCCTGTCGTCTTCATCGTCCTCGTCATCGTCTTCATCATCCTCGTCGTCGTCCTCTTCTTCTTCCTCCTCCTCTTCCTCTTCCTTCAGGGCCTCGCTGTCGGCCATGTCGTCGGAGTGCAGCTCGCTGCCCGGGCTGCCTGCTGATTGGCTGGCTCGGCTGGATCCAGCCTCGTTGCTGGACGCCTCGCTGCGGCCGCTGCTGCTACCCTCCTCGCCGCTGTTGGCCGTCTCGTCTGAGCTGCCCTGCAGAGACTCCTGCGGAACGGCAAAAAAGAAAAACTCAAATGAAGCCGAGTGACATTCGTTTTCAAATCGTATTTGGGAAAACGCGTTACCTCCGTGTCCGACAGCCTCTGCTGCCCTCGTTTTCCACTGCTCATGATTGGCTCATCCATTTCCATGTCACTTCCTCCACTGTGATGGGTGTCGCTGTTGTCACTGCTCTCTGGGCTTCCTGCAGGAGAACCTGGGGGGAAATTCACAAACAAATGAAATTTCAAATCAAAAACTCCCTACACTGAGGTTACGTTCTTACCTTCTGTATGATTCATGTATTACCTATGGAATTGGATTACTTTTTCCACAGATTTTCAGTTTTTTTACTTCCAGGAGTTGATGTGACCCCACTAATGTGATATTCACACCCCTGAACATTATTGGGCTAGTTTGGACTAGATTTGAGAACCAATTGGGCAGATTTTGTTGTGAAAACAAGTAAATCTAATACTGACCACATTTAAAACAACAATGTGAACAGCTATGCAAAAAAAAAAAATCAAAAAAAAAAAAAATCCTGGATTTCAATTTACTACAATAATTTAAAAATCTAAATAAAACTTCGCATTTTTAATTCTTTGGCAAGCACATCAAAAAGCAAACCTTTCTTGTTGCCCATGGGAATGTTGGTGTTGAGCAGGGAGGCGAAGGAGCTCTGTTTGGACAGCTGAGTTTTGGCTGCCAGAGCGTTATTCCACAAGGCCTTGATCAGCATGGACGCCAAATACAGCGTCTACAAAAACAGAGAAACAACTCAGCAAACATACTGGATAGCCAGGGGAAAAATACAGCCATTTCAAAGCATGTTAGTGAGGGCAGTCATCTGTGTGCAATTCTAAGATGTCCAGATAGAGTGTGTGGTACCTGTTCGGTGTGTGCGCTGGGGTGTAACCCTGACACCAGACTGAGCACGTGCCGCAGAGGAACAGGGTCCAGGTTCTTTATGAGCGAGGGGAACAGGTCATGGATGTAGCGACTGCAGTGTTTCAGCTAAAAACAGAGACACAGAGGCCAGTTCAACACTACCGTACGAGGAGATAAATGAGAATCAAAGGTCGAACAGAGAAACAGTGTATGCGTTCAAAAGTCTGAATATTAGAAAATCTACTAAAACATAGTAAAATGTCTACAAATGACTTGCGAAGACAAACTTAACAGATCAAATATTAACATGTAGTAATGGCTCTACAGGAAATTGGAAAGAAAAAAAAAAATAAAAAGTGTTTAATATTATTTATATTACTATTTTGAATGAGCTTTTATTTCTATATTTTTGTTTTTCGTGACAATTTTAGTCATTTTATTATGTGCTCGTCATTTTAATTATTTGTTTTTAGCATTTCTATTTAGCTTTCAGTTCATTTTTTCACAAAATGTAATTAGAAATGCTAATTAAATATTTTTATTTTTCATATATGATAACTGCATGTAAGTGGTGTTATCCTACAGCATTGTTACTTACAGTGTGCTCTGTCTGCACATTTTCACAAATGCATCCTATACAAAAACTGTGAAATTCATATGAAATGAGTTTAAGTGTGTGTGTGTTTGTGTACCTGAGCGGCGGCCCATATACAGTCCACATGTTGAGTGCTCAGCCTGCCCTCGGCTGCCAGGAAGTTCAGGATCACTTGGCACTGTTTAATGATCTACAGCAGGAACAAGTCGAGCACAATCAGAAATAATAGACCTTTAGTCGGCGTCCAAAAACTCTGAAAGTCTACTGGACTCACCTCGATGTGCAAATTTGGTCCAAATATGTGCTCCACAACATTGTTGTTGATGAGCCAGTCCGCGAGTTCCTTTGCTATCGACCTGAGAGAGGAAAGTAAGATGTCAATACACGTCTAGATCGACTGCGCTACTAATACCAGTGGACTCTTAACACTCACGTCTCTGTGTCAGACACCAGGGACTCGTTATTACAGACATCATTGAAGGTGTGCAGCTGATTCTACAGAAACACAAAGCACAGATCATTTAACGCCGGCTGGAGATGATGGAAGAAGGGTTTTTGTGTTTTTGTGTCTCGTACCGTGATCTGGCTCAGGCCGGCCAGTCTCATGGTGAGCGTTGGACTCATGAAGTATTTGAAGGCCAGATCCAAACTCTCTCGGTCAAAACACAGCGCGCTGTCCAACGGCTCCTTCACCGTGCTCCACATCAGATCGGCCATGTTACGTGCCGCGCTCTGACGCAGCTCCTGATCCGACAACTTACACAGATACCTGCAGACAGAGATTCACATTAAAGCAGACGCATGAGTCAGGGTCAGCAACTTCAAAACGACAGGCTGGCAGGATATGTATCAAAAACCCCTTTGTGTTCATAAAGGAGCTAGATCAAATAAATATTAAAATATTGTTGTGTACATCATTTTTGAACTATGTATATTTATAATGTATATATAAATTTACACACATGCACGTATATAGAAAAATATATGATGTTTATACATTAAATATATGTATATATAACAAAATTATATGAATATAAATATATACATAATATATAATAATATATGTGTAAACATTTTCTAAATATATACTGCATTTAAACAAACATAATAAATATACACAATACACACACATTATGTTCATAAAAACACATTACCCAGCACTAATTTGTATAAAATGTAATAATATAATGGTGATTATTGCCTACATTTTTAAAGATGAATATGAATATTTACAATATAATTGTACATAAAGAGAGGTTTCCGAGTGAATACACTAATACACTCTCTCTCTGTGAGTCTCTGTGTGCTGCTCTAATCCTGTCTGGCTGGAGTCACGTGACCAGCGCTCTCTCTCAGCTCCCCTGCCAGCCGTCTGGCTCCCCCCAAGGTCATGTGAGGAGAGCCGTGGCGACTGTTGCTATGGTGAGGGATGCTCTTCCTAGCAACTCAGCAGAGAGCAGATTCTAGGAAGCGGCGCTCTTTCTAAGAGTGGCCTCCATCTCTTTACATCGCTCAGTCAATCGGTCAGGATCGATTAGACCAAACACAACACTTGGCATTCAATGATCTTGAAGCTTTAGTTCCGGTTCAGAAAGGTGTTCTTACCTGATAACGTAAGTGCGAAAAGGGATGATGTGCTGCATCACGGCGGGAATGTGCAACCATATTCTGATCTGTACACACAGAAGAACCAGCTCTGATTGGTTACGGGTCTAACAAGTCAGACTCGGGATTATTTGACTAGGTTTGTTTGGCTCACGTTAGAGACGATGGTGATGAAGGCGTGTGCGATGGGGAAGGGCAGAGTGTCAGGAGCGCCGAACTCAAAGCAGTCCTTCATCAGAGAGAGGCCGTGCTTGCCACAGAACATACACACATATCGCAGCAGGTGCAGAGGGACCTCCACATCCTGAAACACACACACACACACACACACACACACAATAATCCCTTAAAGTAGTTTCCTAAACTATGCCCCCCCCCCCAAAAAAACACTCTCTTTATCTCAAAAGCATGATTGTGTGGTCACATGACTCATGCAATGCAGGATCCCAAAAAATTACTTTAAAATGTTTAATCAATGTATACCTCAGATGATCTCACTGACTGGCCGATCACAAGTGACTGACAATGACTTCTCCAGAAAACAGTTTTTAATGCAAATTAATGCACAGAACTGAATGGTTTTATGAATGCCTTACACAGAAATTCATGTGTGATCTAATATTTGTCAAAATGAATATAAATCATCACAACAGTATGATGTGACTATAATATTAGATTTAATCTAACATTTTTTTTTAATAAAACAGCAAGGTATGAAGACCATATCTTAACTAAAAATCTTAAAAAATATAATTTATTAGTTTATTATAAATCTTAGTAGATTATTAATACAATAATATAATCATATATTTATATATAGTCATATAATTACCAGAAAAAAATCATTTAAAGTAATATATTACACTGTTGTAATCATCACAGCATTATAATAAGTATAATGTAATATATAATATAATTTTTTAAATATGAAAATAAAATCTAAACGCGTGCAAAAATGTGAAATATTTAATACTTTGCACACAATTAGAGTAAAGACTATGGGTAATACTGAACAGATGAATCAAAATGGTTTGGGGGCGAGACTATTTGCAGTCTTCAAAAAGATGCCAAGATGTGAGTCTTCTTTTATACGACCTCAAAGGAGCTTCAAAAACATCCTTACATAAAGTTTGAGTATGAATAGTTTGTATTTAATTACTAAAAGCAGTGATGATTCATGGGCGCAGATGAATCACGCTAGCCGACATCTAAACAGGGAACATCTCGTACTCTCACACACAGGACACACCTAACCGTGATCTCAGAGTCAGTTAAATCTAGTCCTGCTTCATCCACTCAGCATCTATTGTGGTCATGAATTATCTCTAAACGGTGTAATCAAGCCCATCATAATGAGTGTGTGTGTGTGTGTGTGTGAAAGAGAGAGAGAGAGAGACTTACATTCATATCACAGAAAGAGCCAAGGATATTGCTCTCTTGTGCTGAGATATCCTGAGGACAAAAACAACAAACGGATATTAAAAAAGAAAAAGACAGAGAACCAAATAAAACCGAACTCAACTGCTTCTATTTTTGTCTTTGGATATGTTGAGGTTATTCAGTTCATCCAAATCATTGAGCAATAATTAAACACTAACTAGAAGAGCGTAATATATACACATAATGTAGGGGTGTCCTCGAATGGTCGACGATTCGATGCTTCGATTCGAGGAGCTTGATTCGACTCCCGATCTCTCAGTCGA
>JAUCMS010000001.1:21535218-21573066 GCA_032357445.1 Enteromius radiatus
AGTGAATCAGTATGTGAGTGAACAAGAGAATGAACAAATTAGTGAGTTAGTGAATCAGTGAGTGAATCAGTATGTGAGTGAACAAGAGAATGAACAAATTAGTGAATCAGTGAGTGAATCAGTATGTGAGTGAACAAGAGAATGAATGAATTAGTGAGTTAGTGAATCAATGATTGGATCTGTATGTGAGTGAACGAGAGAACGAATGAATTAGCAAGTCAGTGAGCGAATGAGAATAAACGAGAGAGTCAGTGAAAGAATGAGAATGTATGAATAAATGAGTCGGTGAGCAAGTCAGCAAGCAACTGAGAACGAATGAATGAATAAGCCAATGAGTGAGTGAGTGAATAAATGAGAATTAATGAACAAGCGAATGTTATTGAATGAGTGAATTAGTAAACAAATCAGTAGGCGAATCAGTGAGCAAAAGATAATAAATGTATAAAATACATTGAGTGAGTAGACAAAGGAATCAATGAATGAGTCAGTGAACGAATCTGCAAGCAGCTGCATGAGTGAGTGAATCTATAACAGATCAGTGAGTGAATAAACAACAAACGAGTGATTGTTTGAGTGATGGGTAAGGACTAAACATCCAAGTGAGTGAGAAGTCACTGAGGGAATGGATGAGTAAATTAACTGGAAAAATGAGAAACTAAGAAGTGAACACATGAACAAGCAATCTATAAACAAACCAATCGATGAATGAATGAGTGATGAAGTGAATATACACATGACTGACCTCTGTGTCCATGTGCTGATGTACGTGAAGACTCTTAAGGCATGCTCCTTCTTCAGCTGCAGGCCGTCTGAGCTGTCTGCATCCGAGACTGACACACACACACACACACACACACAGTGAAAGAAAGCTGTTAATGAACTGGTAACAGAATTCTAGAGCTCTCTGGGATAAGATCAGTGTTAGAGACACAGCACACACAAGGGACTAATTTTTTTCAAATGACTAATTAAGAAAAACTGTGGTACAGCACCAAATAAATCAGTAAAACAAGCCAAACTCACGGTACATCAAAATGAAAACCAGTGAAACTGGCAGAGAATAGTCGAGACAGAACGTCCTGTTCGAGACGGCGCTCTCATGCTGTATTTAAAAGACTGCAGAAATGCTAGAGTCAAAACTCATTAACAGGTTAATGAAAATACACTGAATTACTGGTGAGATATCTTAAAGTACTATTGCTGTTTAATGTACAGCTGACATTCCCAAAATTCCCTGTGTGACAATTTTGCCAAACGCAACATGTTTTTTTCATGTTTCTACTTATTATCATATCAGTTATGTGCATTAGGGGTTGTGTGTTTCATCCTGTGTCAATTAAATACTTGTGTTACCATGATGCCGTTTTCTATATACAACTAAGCTTGAGGAAAAACTGAGCTTTGATTCGACATGCCACAGATTTTAGTCTTTTGGTATATTACGAATTATACATTTTTAAGGTTAAATCTGTAAAACCTATAATGTTGCATTTACTTCAAAGTTATGACAACCTTCTTTTTGTTGTGTTTCTTACAGCAGTGTGTGGGAACCACATTAAGAATGCTCATTACAGGTGATCACATGACACTGTAATTTGAAGGCCCTTAACATCCATTTAGGTGCTCTATCCCAACACACACACACACACACACACACACAGGACAATTAATGGTTTCCACAGTGACGAGGGAGTTGCTGGACTCGGGAATGCTACCTTGGGGTTGTAAAGTTCACTCGAGCAGCTGGTTAGCCTTGACCTACATGAGATTTTCATTCTTTCTGTAAAACAGTTTTCCTGTCTTTTTTTTCTCTCTGCCATTTCCACACAGCTCTACAGTAACAATCCAGGGCATTGTGTTCAAGGACTAAGAAACGGCGCTGTGATATGAGGATCTTTTATCAAAGCTGAAACCACAAAAGTACCAAAAATCCCTCAAAGTCTCACGGCACAGGGAAAAAACAGACTGACTGAATTACAGCATTTGGTTCTTTTCAAGAGAAAAGCAGCCCGACCTTAATGACTTACAGGAATAATTCACCCAAAACGACCATTCTGTCATCATCTACTCACCCTTGTGTTGTTTTAAGACTTATTTCTCCTATATAAAATTTAAAAACTTGATTTCTCCTGAGGAACACAAAAGATGTGCTCTTTTTTCCTTTATATATTATTTATTTATTTTATTTTATTATGTCTTGATGACTTGTTTGATATTCAACAACAAAGTATTCTGAGAGGAACTAAAGTCATTTTCACCAAGTCAGCTGTGCGATGAATATTGTGATTAAATAAGGACTGAATATGCAAAACAAACAACATAAAAGAGCTTGAACAGAAGAGAAG
The DNA here is from genome assembly GCA_032357445.1 of Enteromius radiatus. NCBI lineage: Eukaryota > Metazoa > Chordata > Actinopteri > Cypriniformes > Cyprinidae > Enteromius > Enteromius radiatus. The sequence goes on from JAUCMS010000001.1 coordinate 21,537,564, forward strand.
ATTTTTAGCGAATGATAACTTGAATTTCGCCTTTTCTTTACACAAAGCTATCACACGACTTCAAAAGATTTTAAATATAGCATAGACCTGCGTGGACTACTTTTACACAGCATTTTTACGCATCTAAAGCTTTGAAAAGAGCAGCATGACCATTCTTAAAAACATCTCCGTTTGTATTTCACAGAAGAAAGCATCATGAGGATCTAACTCTCTAGTAGAAGAACTTTTCAAATCTAGTTAAAATGCCCTGTGATTCAAATCTTTTTGTGATGCCTGGCACAACTGGTTTAGGGACTGTCTGGCTGTTTTTGACCTTTCAGAAAATGTGAAATTACAGAGTGTGCATAAACAGACTTCTGCTGACACACACACACACTTAAGACTGCATTTAAGCTCGCTCCTGTACACAAACGCGTAGCACGCCATGTCAGATTAACACTGTCAAACTGCTCCACACAATTGAAGGGTGTTTCTGCTGTCTATCTACACACAGCAGAGCGTCTGAGGGGTCAGATGTTAAGCTGCACATGCACATATGGGGCTGCCACTCACTACAGACACCAGACACGCCTGAAGGCCAAAACACACATGCAAATGCATGCTATATATCTTTAATATTGTGTGCATGTAAAAAGTACAATTAATAAACCGCATTAATTAATTACTAAAAATACATTTGATAATTATACCATCATCCAGCCTTATTAGTTGCTACCAAATAATACCAAATTGCTGGCAGGCATGATTTCTGTTTACGCAACACCATTGTCTTCCAGTTAAGCAACAGAGCCTGCTGTCATATGGGGCAGGCGATCACAATTCTATATATTTCTAACGCAAATGTTTGCACAAAAATAACATGGAAACAAAACAATTACATTCAAGCTATGTGCAATAAGACGATCGAACACTTCATTAACAAGTGACGACAGCATTACAGGTGAAATTATATTTAATAGAATTAACATTTTTATACTATTCCTTGGAGTAATATCTAAACCCATGGTCCTATTACCACAATACATTTCAAAAATACACCTGCCTTCATAAGTTTGTTTGGACTTTAACATGTGCTACGTTGCTTTATAACATGGTAACATAAAATACTGTTAAATTACTGTGATAATGTAGAAAAAAAACAAGATATTAATATGTAACACTGTGTTATATCAGTGTGGTAGTAAAATAACACCTGATAATGAAATACTCTGACATGTAGTATGGTGTTTTTATAATGTGGTAACACAGAAATATCATGCGTCTCAGTAAACATCATGGTCACTGAGATGCATATTTCAGAATATCAGGTATATCAACATGACAATCATTCAGAACCACGGTATATCTCAAAGTGCAGCAATGTATCATAGTAATTACATGGCATCGTGCAAGTATCAGGCACATACTATGGTAATCCTTCGGCACACTGGTATATATCGAAGTACCATCTGATATTATAACTGTACCAGCAGAGTATAATGTACATGAAATTACAGTATTTCTTTAACATAGCATGGAAATACCACTAGCATACCTTCAGCACAATCATAATAGGTTTTTGTACTGTCCCATAGTGATGTGATGCTTCAAGTTTCATGCAAAAGCCATGGCAATCCTTCACTACAACTGTGCATATCAAAGTACCATGATATTACAATCAGTCACCGTCTTGCCAAGACATCAGTGCTGAAGCAAAGAAAGCGCATTGCACTCTCCCCGTCCAACAAAGCACACAAACACAAATACTGTCCAGCAGCCATCAGAGGCCAAAGACTGCTAAAAACTCCCATCCCGACTGTCAGATCGCACGAATCCTCATAAATCACCTGCTCGAGCAGAATTACACTGCAGTGTGCATCGTGCTGGCTGATCAGATGCTGATCGGTGTGCATTTTGAAGGATGACAATGTCAAAAACACTTCTGCTCGGGCTAATGCTAATGCTAATGTCAGTCCAACTTCCCATCAGCCTCCAAGCATATTGAAACTAGCCGATGGTCAACGCACACATAAAGATGTTTTGTGATGCTTCGGTTTGAAATAAACAGCTTTGTGGTTGCTCTTATTTGACGTTTTGATTGTTAAAATGATGAGGGGCTAGCACGTTCAACTGGCATTGCATTAATAAAAGCGGATATCAAAATCAAACAATAATTACAATAATAATGACAGCCTAAAGGTGCTTGAGTGCTCTTTTAAACGCACACGTTGACGAAAAGTGCAAAAGACAAAATATTAAACGCGAAAATCTGCGCTGAATCGAGGCACCGAGCCGCATGCTCGAACAGTCATGCTAACAACTTGCTGCAAACAACTACAAAAACACAACAAACACAAGAAAAGCAATCAAATGGTGTTGACTTACTCTCATTGAGCACCTCCAGCAGCTCGGCGCAGTTCTCACACATGGTTCATAAAGGCGGAAAGTGTATTCAGACCATTGGAGAAATAAAATGTTGCCTGTTTTTCTCTCTGTCTTTTTAAGGGGGTGTTTAAGGCCCGACGAAATGCTTGATGAAGGCTCGTTATTATGAGACAACACAACCAGGGAGGTTTGGGCTCATGCAAGCGGGGTTGTTTGCCGAAATGTCGAGGATGGAGACAGTAAATGTGAGGCACTAAAGGAGCGGAGAGTCAGTCTCCGAGCAGAGCGTTACTGTGCAGACTAGCACATACGGCAGCCATGATGAACAGGGACTGGAGTTACACTTCGGTTGTTTCCGTCGCGCGACATCGGAGATGTTCGGGGCTTCCCGGAAATGTTCGCGATCGCTCGGGGGCAAGCGTGCAACGTTGTGGGACGACGTCGGCTGTTTCCGCCGATTGGAGGTGCAGGTCGTTCGGCCTTTTTCGGAAAACTGGCAAAGAGAGAGGGAGGGGCGATCGTTTGTTACACATCGGTTACACATATTCGTTACGCCCGCTTCCGGTTCTTTCGGCCATTCTTCTAATCTCGCGATATCTCGCCGTCGAGCACGTGTACGTGGGATGTTGTAATTTTTATATGTGACCCTGGACCACAAAACAAGTCATAAGGGTCGTTTTTTTAAAATTGAGATTTATACATCATCTGAATAAATAAGCTTTCCATTGATGTACGGTTTCTTAGGACAGGACAATATGACGAGATACAAAAAAGGGTGCAAAAAATTAAATAAATAATACATAAATTCGTTCCAGACTGATGTTTACTGACCTTTACTTAATAACCTAATGATTTTTGGCATAAAAGAAAAATGGTCCATTTTGATCCATTCAACATATTGTTGGCTATTGCTAAGTTATTAAGTATATGACAGTTATAGGTCGTAGATTATGGATTTTATTTATATATTAAAACGCACTCTCATTTGCAAGAAGTTTGGGGTCATTAAATGTCACAGTAAAGACATTATAATAAATAACTCTTTATTTAACAAAGTATCCTGAAGAACATCAGTTTCAACAAACAAACATTAAGCAAAACTGATAAGAAACATAGTATTTTTAATATGCTTATTTAAGAAACATTATTATTATTAAGACACTGTAGTATAGTAAATAAGTGGCAAATTCAGACAAAATCATGTAAAAGAAGTATATTTACAGGATTTTATAGTTTTTTTTAAACGCAATAATCAAGTTGAAATGAAAACGCACACACAATGCTTTGTAAAAATAACCAACTTTATGTTTCCATAGTACTAATACACAGCTTTACAAATAGGATGATATGGACAAACCCTTTCATTTAATGACAACCCTATGCCAAAAACAAACAAACAAAAAAAAAACTCGACTTCAATCTCTCTCATATACTGCAATCAAATGAAAAATTATATATAAACACACACAAACCCCCAATAAAGGAGGTGGGAACAGCATCGGACCCTCAACAGTCACATTCACTCGCTGTGGTTCTCGAGCCTCTCGGCTGCACAGCTCAACACAAATCTCTTTCTACGCAGTAAATGTCCGTCTTCACTGGCCTGCCACACTGTATATTACATATTCACAAACAGATGAGGCTGAGAAAACATTAAAATGATTAGTAATGTGCTTCGAAACCGGAAAGCAAACATACCCAACAGAAACACTGAAGCATATACAATAAACTGATATACGAGAGAGAGACAGTTCCTTTCATATAAAATGCTCTGTTATGTAAAACCAAAGGGTTTGGGAGGAGTCAGGTTACTAATAACAGACATGTCTTTAATTTACATATTGGCATGGATTTGGTCGACAAAATAACCAACATCTGGATCGATTTTCCTATTTGTCCTCATTTGACTGCTACTTCCCTACACACGCGCGCGCACACACACACTTCCTTCACAGGCATGAATCTGTACAGGTGCTCATTCACACATTTCCTCCGGAAGCTCGTGAGGGTTGAGGATTCCTGGGACAGACATCTGGAGCTTGTGTTTTTCCTCCTGAGCCTGACGCAGAGCCGCTTCCCTCTCCTCCAGGAACAGATCTGTGGAGTCCTCTCCCGCAAACTCCTGCAAACACAACATGTGAACGATTAGGAACGGCCCACTGGAACAACTCCAGCGCTTTGTAAAGGCAGTGTGTTTCACATTATATGGTTTCGAGAGCAGCTTTACATAAAAGCATTTTTAATGTTAGACTGTAACAATGTATCCATTTGTTAGCCGAGTTGGGAATGTTATCCACAATCAAAAACAGATCCATATCCAATTTAAAAGGCCAAACACTGTGAATGCCACAAGATTGTGTATACATCACTACTACTACTACTACTACTACTAATAAAAAACTAGCATAACAATTATATAAACTAGTAATATTACATGTAAATGTAATATTCAAGATAATTAATATCATGCAAAAAATAAATAAATGCACAGCTACAATTTATTTATTATTATTAATAATGTATTCACAGAGCTTTTTATTACTATTAATGATTAATACTTAACAGTAGTAGTAATAATAATACACTAATTGCATTAATATTTATAAAAACTTTTCACAGTAAAAAGAAAAGTTAATATAAAACAGCTGTTTATTTCTATGATTAATATTTAATTATTAACATTTAATTTGTCATAAATTGGCATTTTGATTATATTAACTAATAATCAACATTAATATTTAAAACATTTTGCTCAATAACATTGTTATTAATTATACAGAGCATTTTATTACTATTAATTCATTTAATTACCATTAACTATATTTTATAAATATGAAAAACATTTAAATTCTAGATGTCTAATGATATTTATTTTAAATTTATGTTTAATAAATAGAATAATTATCAATTATTATTATTATTATTTTTAACTATAACATTTTCGTAACAATACAATTCTAATATGCATAAAGCATTTTACTCATTAATATTTCTACTCGTTTATATTTTGGCTGGTTGGCACTGGTGTGTGACTAGAGAAAGGGGAAGTCAAAATCTAGCTAGAGGGAAGTGACATACCTTGATCTGGACCAGGAAGTCCCTGAGGTGCTCTTTAAAGGCAGGAATGTCCTGATTTAAGCTGAACAGACCCGTGACAAACACCTTCACCTGGGCACTAAAGAAAAAAAACCACAACCCAACATTAACACGAACTCATGACACAGACAAACACACAATCCTTGTGCTCCAGGCTGCTCTTACTCTTGCAGATGTGGGAAGGCCGTCTTCAAAAGATTGGCCACGTACTCCTGCACGTAGCCCTGATTGCTGCTCGTGGTGCCTGCGTTCAGAGTGATGCTGATTTTACCTTCTTCCACCAGGTTAAACATATAGGCAAGGATGGAGGCGTGCATTGTCAGACCTGCCCGGCACAAAACATCCATCAAACACGCACACTGATTTGAACTTCACAGTTAGTCATCTGCAATATTACTGCATTCAAAAATTTTAAGTTTAAATCAGTACAAATGAACACATTTTGCCTACACCACCCCCCCCCATTCAATTTAAGGTGGAAAATGACCCGATTCACTGCATGACTGACGTGAAGCCGTTTTTGTTCAAAATAACAGCTCCGCTAGTTGAAAACATGTCACTCCGTCTCTGCCTAGCAACTGACCAGCAGTATGAGACGTATCCGTGACAACGGAGAAAATGTGCTGCAGGATGTCGCAGAAGTAGGTCTGATAGAAGCTCTGAGCTGCTCCCTCTTCCTGTGCGATGTTCTGCAGCATCGTGAACAGGATCTGAAGCCCTGGAGACGCAAAAACACACAGTCAGCGCATTCAACAAACACAGGGTCACACTCCGCTATCCAGACTTGTCTTTGTGAACACCACAGTTCCATGTGCTTTCACACAGTGAAGTGCGTGTTCATTTGTTTAAGCGCACCTGTGTCAGCCACATTCCTCATGGTATGTTTGAAGGCCCAGATGATGGAGTCCAGAACCAGTTTGAACTGCGCGGGTGGGATGGACAGGAATGCTGGGAAACACTGGGAGTTGACGGCCTGAAGCAGGTAGAAGAAATGCGTTCTGTGCTCAGGGAACTCCTCGAAGTTCTGATGGAGGCAAAACAAAGAGCATTAAAGAAGGCCTGCATGCTTTGGTAGGGGGGAAATTGTGATTGTTATTTATGAAGGAAGTTATCACAATTTCAAGGGAAAAAAAATCAACAATTATTTTTGTCAGCTCTACACTCTAGACTTCTGCTGGTCTGATTCAGAAGAAACGACTCAGGACAGGATGAACTAACCTTGTTGATCATCTCGAGGGTGCACTCGAACACAGCGTCAAATATTTTGGGGATCTCTCCTGTTATGTGTGAGCCCAGCTTGTTGACAATGGTTGCCATGGTGCTGAGCACTTCTGGTTCTCGAGCTGCTGGAACATTCCTTTGGTAGTCGATGAGAACCGCCTCCAGCAAAGGTGGAACAAAGTTCTCTCCCACCTGAAGAAACGACAACAACGCTTTGTACTGCTGTAAACCTGAGTCACTGTTTTGGCACGAGAGCAGACTGATTTAGGAACGTCAGAACTAACCATCTGTGGGTCGTTGGAGCGGCTGACCCATCCGGAAATGAGCTTTAACGTCTCTCTCTTCACCGTCCGCATGCTCCGGATCAGAGGCTGCTTGGTCACCATCTCACCTGCAGAGGAAGACCAGAGAGTTTAACATGAGCTGATATTACATGGCAGTTGTTGGGTGATGTGCTCCACGTCTCACCGTTGCTCTGGATGGCAGATGAGATGTTCTCGCTCAGGCACTTGTAGACATTGAGCATGTCCAGGTAAATTCGGCCCAGCTGCAGGACGAACGGGTGACCCACAGCTTTACATGCTCTCACGTTGGTCTTCAGGATACTGCCTAGCTGACGCACCGTCTCTGGGTCTTTCAGGATGTCCACGTTCTGATTAAAGAGAAACATCATGTGCTTTGAGTTCAAGTATAACCATTAAAACAACCAAAAAACTAATCTGTTTTCTATTATTTAACGCTTCTATATATATATATATATATATATATGTATGTATATGTATATATATAACCCTATTGGGATTTGGAAATATCAGAGTATTCAATTTTTGCTTATTACAAGAGAATCTTGATTAAGTAGATGCTTCACGAAGGGTTAGTTTTGACTAAAATAAATAAAACCATAAAAGTAAATTAAAATAATGGATGCTAAAACAAACAAACAAACAAAAAACAACAACAACAAAAACCTAAATTCTAATAGTTAAGAAACTCATTTTTATTCAGTTTAACTTGATGTACTAAAAAAATATTACAAAAAACATTAATAAACTGTAAAATAAGCTACACAATATAGTACAGAAAAACAAACTGAAATTATATACATAGGTTATTATAGTAAAAACATTTGATAAATATAAATGAAAATGTAAATAAACTAAAATTAAAAATGTAAAAATAAAAATATTTAATAAACACAATGGTTTAACGAAAATAATTATAAAACATTAACTAAAATACAATAAAATAATATAATATATTATATTATACACATTGGTGGCCAATATTTATTAGAACACTAGTATTTTCAGCAGCTAAAAAAAATGTTTTTAGTTCAGTTATTTCTATCTTTTGCTGTAGTGTGTCAGTAGGAAATATCAATTTACATTTCCACACATTCATTTTGCCATTAATCATAATCGATTGTGATTTGTGTCTGACAACAGCCAGTGCTCCACACAGAGATCTAACCTAATCATCATCCAGTCTGTCTGGAATTATATAAAACAAAAACTGAGGCAGACTAAATCCAGAAGAACTGCGTCAACATCTCCAAGATGCAAAATTTCACTGGATTACTACAATTAAATGGCAAGCTGAATTTTTGGAAATAATATTTCCTACTGTAAAAGACAGAAATAATTGAACTTAGCAGACTTATCTGACTTAGAAATAATGTTTTAGCTGGTGAAAATAGTATTGTTCTAATAATTTTGGCCACCACTGTACATATACATATAATAAAATATAACTACATAGACATAAAAAAGCAACAAAAAAAAAACAGTGAATGCAAATGAATACCATAAAAATGGAAAATAAATTTAATTTATTAATAATCTATAACAGTATCTCACTAACACTGAATAGCACCTCACCTTGGTGGCCTGCTGGATGATGCTGTCCCACACCTGGTTGGGGAGGAGCATGTATTTCTCGATCAGGCGCTCCTGGACGGCCTGGTCCGTCTGTGCTCCGATCATGTAGCCCACGGCCTCGTAGAACGTGTGCACCTGCTGCGGCTGCAGGTCACAGATGATGGTGTTGATGTTGTTGAGGATCTCATCGATGAAGGGCATCACCTCCCCCACCTGAACCTGCACAAAATGCCTCCTGCACTTTTGAGCGATCTTGATGAAGGTGTCACAAGCCATGTCCTGCACGCCGTCATGGGTCTCTGAGAACGAGAGAGAGGGACTTTCCAATTAATACACGCCCTTATGAGAAGATCAGCAAAAAATAAGACATTCAAACAGTCTGCTCCTCACCGTGCATGAACTCAAACAGCTTGTTAACCACAGTCTTGAGGAACTTCCAGTGGGCCCTGAGGAATCGTGGGTACTGGCCGACAATGTACATGATGTTGGAGGCGATGATGGCCTTGTTATCTTTCCCTCTTTTCTGTTCACACAGACCCAGCAAGTCCTGAAGAAGAAATTTACAACGTTATTCTTGTGAATAGAGCTAGAGATAAATAGTGTTATATAGCATGCAATCTCAGTTGCACTTAAACAATCGTTTTCGCAGAAACATTTCCTGACGAGCAATTAAAAAAAATGCATGAATACCTTAATGACAGTGACGAGGAATCTCTTCTCATCCTCTTCATGCATGGCCCCACTGATGGAGCCGATGGCCCAGCACAGCGTGTTCAGGTTCCTCCAGGACCACTCGGTACCGTTCACCTGATTATGAAGCTTCTCTGTCATGATCCGCTCCGTATCCGCGTAGTCCAGATGAGTCAAGTACACTGGACAGTAAAAAACACATCAGTACCCAGCTTTCTCCATCAACTTTCCCCCTCAGTTACATTATAGCCCATAATTACCCAGAGTCTCTCTCATGTTCTTGTAGAGGTTGATGGAGTCTGTGTCCTTCATGAATTCTCTCACCACCTCGCCCTGATCGTTCTCCACCACCAGAACCTCCTCCGGTTTGGCCATGCGACTCACCATCAGCAGACGCACCTGAGACGGGTCAGGAACACAGTTAGTTTTTCCTCCAGCTATCAATATTTTGAGGCAGAGCTGCTGTACAGCTTGCCTAACTCACCTTGGAGAGCACAGGCAGGTAGAGGTGTCTGCGGGGCGGCACGTCGAAGTGCTGGCTGGTTGAGAGCAGCGGAGAGGTGGAGGTAGAGAAGGGACTCTCTCGGTACAGCTCAGCAGCCAGATGGTTCCAGTACTCCAGACAGATCTTAAAGATCTCCGTCTCCTCCACCTCTGACACCAGCAGCATGTAATGTAAAGCCTGAGCACACAGGAGCAAACAATTAGGAGCTTGTGTGTAAAACTACCATCCATTTGTCTACATTTCACCGCGTGTACCTCCATGAGCGTCTCTCTGAGGTTCAGTCTCTTCTCTATCAGTTGTCCGTGCTCTTTGAGGAAGGTGCAGAGAAACAGACTGAGGTTCTGGATGAAGTTCTGCTCATCGTCTCTCCCATTTGAATACGCCAGACGGATATTGGTGTTCAGAGGCAGCATCTGTTGAGTAAATGAGGGTTATGGTTTTGGAAAGGTCACTAGTTTTTATGGTGCATTTGATGCATTTAAAATTAATACTTTTAGGTTTGGAATCATTTTCTTTCCATGCAAGCTTTCACAAAAATCATAATTTGAAAGTTTCTAGTTTAATTAGTCAAATTCAAGACCCCTCATGCAGCAAACTTTTGCATCATCATGAGGTCATCCAAACAGATATCGTAATATGGTCACACACTAGCATTACAAACGCTAGCAACAAAAAATGTTTTTGAAAGTGTCTTATGTTCACAAAGGTTGCATTTTGTACAGTATATTTTATTTGAATTTGCAGCATCATTACACCAAGTCTTCAGTGTCACATGATCCTTCAGAAATCACTAAGATACTGATTTGCTACTCAAGAAAAATGTCCTACTAAGTCTAAAACACTTGAGCAAATTTTTGAGCAAAACTCTGATATATATATTAATTCATGATTCTTTGAATAACAGAACAATTCTTTAAAATAGAAATCTGTAACATTATAAATGTCTTTTTATCTTTTGACCAATTTAAGCTGTCCTTGCTCAATTAAAGCATTCAAATGAAAAATAAGAAAGGTGTGTGTACCTGTTTGAGCTGCATCATGGTGAGAGTGAACAGGTTGACAAACTGCTCCTCGTACTGACTGACACTGACCCCTGCGATCTCCGTCAGACACTTCAGAGTCACGTTCCGGAACATCGGAACATTCAGAAACTGTGGAATAAATCCGAACACAAAACTGTGTTGGAACATGCAGTGATTTCTAAAAAAATAAAAGAAGTGAAGGTCTATAAATGTTGGAGCACCAGCTCGGATACAAAGCTTTGAGCAGAGATCCAATAAGAACAGCCAGTGCTCCAATGATTTGCCTCTCTTTCTTACGCAATGGCAAGCTGAACCAATGACAGTGCGCCTTTGTGAGAGGAGTGACGGCAGTCTGCTACAACAGCATTGCACTAAATCAAACGAGTTACCTTGTACACCAGCGTGCTGATGAGCTTGGTCTCAAATATATAGCCAAGCGGAATCCAGTTCAGGAAACGAAGGAGGGTCTCCAATGTGGCCTGGACCAGAGGAGCATTCTGGGAATTTTCCTGATGTAAAGGTGAGAGGCATGAATATATTAAACTGCACATAATTAAATAGTTCACCCAAAAAAGGGAAAATTGTGGATTATTTTAAATCAGCTGTTTGGACCCATCCACTGCAGAGGATCAATTGGTGAGTAACCGAGGCAAACCAAATCTTATCCCATGAAGATGTATGCAATTTAATTTGTGGGTGCCTAATTATAAAAACACTAACGCTGTAATATCATGCCTTCAACATACCATGACAAACTGGCACAGCTGGAAGATTTGGGAAAATTCGTTGCACATACTGCAAAAAAAAAAAAAAAAAAAAAGGTTGAACAAATATCGCTGCAATTATTTTGGCCAACCACGCCCTGCATAGTCTGTAAATGTCACATGTGTTACAGGTCATGTGTACCTGTCCTTGAGGTGTTTGGCTTTGACCTGAGTCATCTGCCCGCTGGAGAAGTCAAACACCTCCTCACTGAGGAGCTTCAGGATGATCATGTTGTTCTGACACAGGCTCTCGCTTGTGCGACTTGCTCCCACAATGTCACTGATGAACGTGGGCCAGTGCTTCGGCCACTCCTGCTTCAGGATCTATGCACAAAGATATCAACAGCAATAAACCCATGAGCCCTTCACTCTCACAGTATCATGAGTGTCGGTTTTCCTGAAAACACACTCACCTGTACCAGGATCATGTTGAGCTTGGCTATGTAAACCCCTTCCTTCTGTAAGAGCACAAATATAAGTCAACACAGATGCATTCAGCAACGACTACAACTAATCAAGGTTATAGTTATCAAAAAATAAACAAAATAACTGAGTAAAATAGTCCTCTTTCTAAAAACTTGTGGTCAATATGTTTATTATGCCTTCAGTACCTACTTTTACCACTAGATAGCACTTAGGTTTTGGGTAGGGGGAAAATGTCTGCTAGAATTTCTATTCAATAAAAATCTAAAATAAAAATAAAAATATAATATAAAACTGAAATAAAATAAATTGTTTAAATATTGCTTTATTTCAGTTGTTTATTTTATTTAAATTAATGAAAAAGTCTTTAATAATTTCAGTTGTAACCAACTAACTGTGACTAATTAACAGAAATACATTAAACATTAAGTAAAAAAAATATATAAAATACATCTGTTAGATACCAAAGCAAATACTATTTTCATTTACTTTAAGTTGAACTAAACATAACTATACTAAAACAAATTAATTAATAAAAGCCAATGTTTACAAAAAATGCTAATTAAAAAAAACAAAAAGACTAATTTAATATGATTATTTTTTATGTTTAATAGTTAACTAGTAACTAACTGATTAAGTCTTTAAAATAAATAAAATCTAAACTTATTTTAGTTAATTGCTTATGGAAGTTATAAAAATTAAGCAGGAAAATGAAAATAAAACGACATTTAAATTAAATAGTAAAAATAATAGCTTTTTAATTACCTCTACGCTGTTGGGATCGGATGAAGTCTTGATAATCAGCCCAACGACATACTTTTTAATTCCTGAGGAGAGAGAAGTCCGTTATGTGTGCGTTTCTTAAGAGTGTCAGGATTTCACGTGACAGCAGTGTTGTATAACGTGGAGGTGTACAATAAATCTTCTATAAAAACCAAGGTCAGTGTGTGTTAATGTTCAGACTCAAGTCGTCCAGTCCCTCACCTTCACACTGGTTGCGTGGAAGAATCTTCCAGCGTGTTTTGATCACGGTCTCCAGTATCTGAAGAGCATAGTACTGCAAAAAGAGAGTTTAGAATATGCTCACGGTTGGTATTTAGTTGCAGGAACTGCTAAAAGGACAACATTAATGTAAACATACTTTTGTCTTCATGTTCTGTGAGAACTCTAGTATAGTGTCCACTCTGGTCCAGGCATCTGGGTGGTCCTTCAGGTTGGTGAGAACTTCTTGTGCCAGTCTTTGCTAAAATGATCACAACAAACACCACTTTTGATGTACTGTACATGTCTGATAAAACCCTCAAATAACAATTTGAACGCAATAAAAACCTCAAAATCTTAGCAAATCTACTCGTACCTGAGATCCCACATCATAGTACATGGAGTTGACAACATTGTCCAGCAGGTTAATGTCTAGCTTTTGACTGAAGTCCAGCAGCTGCCGTGCTGTGTGATCCGCCAACATGGTCATGTCTGCCGGCATAGAGCTGCAAGACAAGACGGACAACCTCTTTTAGCTATCAAAAATCAGTTGTGATACTTATGTGACCAGAATGATCTCTGATGCTAAAAGTCAGACAACAAACGAATGGCTCAAACCACGTGGGTGCACTTTAGTCCACAAAACTTAAGCATGCAGTTGCGTTTAAACACAACCTATAAATGACAGTTTTGCTGAGTTCATCGTTACAACAGCTAGTTAAACACTTCTAAAATGGCAGTTTAAATGTGGTTCCTCAAAAACAACGAGTAAACACGCATTTGAGTCAACAGATTTTCATATACACTGATCAATCGTTTTTTAAAAAGCAGCCCACATGAATTGTAGTTGAGCGCCTTGCAGTTACGGGAAGCGAAGAGGAACAAACCGCGTTTTCGTTTCTGGTCAACACTAGCAGTGTGTCAGCAAACTAGCACTTCATTCAACTCGCTTATCGTAGATTATATTTATAGGAGATAACCGTTTCAACAAACACTTCAAGAACAACCTTCAACTTACCTGTTTTAACCAATACTCCTTCTCGGTGAAAAAAACAACAATGCTAACGTGGTTTGGGAATCAGCAACTAGGTTAAGTGTCTGGAAACGTGCGTCGCGTCAAAACAAGATCAAGACGTGAGGTAAAAAAAAAAAGTGCCTTGCGTATTTATCTCATTGTACACACGGATAGCGTGTGTATTAAAAAATACAATCTGAGCATCTAGCAAGTTCACTTCAAATGCTAACTAGCTGGTTACCTCGCTATATAGCCAAACACACTATAGTGCGAAACAAACGATGCATGGAAACCCCCCAAAACACACAATTTCGGTGTTATTTTTAATGATTGTCTTCAGTAATTAAGTCCAGATCCTCTTTCAGTCAGCAGCTCGTCTTAGTTCATCTGTCTCTCTGTATGACGGTTCACAGCTCGCTTTAACTACTCATTCCGTTTTATAACAACAGCATCAAACCAATCGTTAGTTTATTCTTTTCTCTATTGCAGAAAAACCGTTGTTTTGGAAGCAGATATCTGCGAGAGACTGTGACCCAGCTCCTCTGTAGTCTCATGCATCACACGCAAGACCGGTTGAAACCGGTTCAGACTGGCATATTCCATCTCGGTTTAGTTTTCACGCCGTAGCGCCGCGTAAAATTCGGACTGCGGTCACGCCCTCCGCTGCAGCTGATTGGTCGAAGAGAGCGACGCGGAAGCATCGCACGCATGTGATTGGCTAGAGGCGCCGTCAGTTAGGATTGACCCCTCCCAGAGCGTCTTTCGCCCTTGGTCTCATGTACTAGGCGGGTTTTGCATCACAGCGTGAGCGTGTGGTGGGCTGGACCGCGTGGAGCATGGAAAATTACTGAGATGTTGCCTGTGATGTACAAACACTAACTGACCATGCTGTGTATTTTTAGGCCGTGGCTCATGTGTAACATGTTTTATATGCTCGTGTTTATATTCAGGAAGTATGAAAAGAAGTGATAAACAATAATATTGCGATAATAAAGTTTATTTTCACATATTAAGTTTTTTTTTTCTCTTATTGCATTTGCAAACACTCATTTAATGCGTAACATATTAAATAATATTGCGTTTTTGGCCGTTTGTTAAATATATCCACATATATATATATACTACAATCATTACTGTATATCGAGTGAATGCCATGTAAACATGTCCAGGTCACATTCTGCCTCAAATTAAAAATAAAATGGGACATAATGCATAAACAAGTTTTAAGATCAGCTCCAATGCGGCATCATATATTTTTGATAATTCACCACATTTCACCATTACTCTTACAACATATACTTTATACAATTTTATTTTTATTATTTAACTTTTTCCCCCTGTGACTGTCAGTGCTCCATATTATTTATTTATTTATTTTTATGGGGAAATGTGATCTGCTGGAAATATTCTTAAAGGGACAGGTCACCCAAAAATGAAACCTCATTTATTTACCCTCAAGTTGTTTCAAACCTGTACAAGTTTCTTTCTTTGGTGGAACATAGAAGATATTTTGACGAATATGGGTAACAAGCAGTTGTTGGTCCCCAAAAATACGGGACAAAAACTACAATGGTCAATGGGGACCAGAAAGTGTTTGGTTATCTACATTCTTCAAAATATCTTCTTTTGTTTTCAGCAGTAAATTATGACATTTTTATCTTTTGGGTGAGCTATCTCTTTAATAAGGTTCGTGAGATTTCCTCTCTCACACATATAACCAACAACAATTTGCTACTGAGGTTTGCTTGGTTTAAAACAAATTAAATATGCAGAATAAAGCTAATGATCACTTTTGTCACCTAACTAATACTACCTGTTCTGCTCCTGTCGCTATGGTGACTGTTTTTACTTTCACTACCCCTGCTGCTCTGGCTGTGCTTACTGCTGATGTCATCATCTTTATCACGCTCATCCTGTTCATCATCATCATCATCAAAATCCAGCTTGTTATGATATGAGTGTCCTTCATTGTTGCCCTTCTCCTCATCTGCATCTTCACTGTGTCGGTCGTCCTCATCTCGGTCCATGTGTTCTCCCTCCATGTCATGGTCATACTCCTCATAATCATCTGCGTAGTCATCGAGAAGAGAATCCTGCAGATCTGGAAGTTCCTCGTTATCTTCATTTCTGTTTTTAATATAGAAAAAAGGAATGATAACAACTCATAGACTTTTCTTTTAATACACTTCTAAAATGTATTCAGAAGGCTCTTATACCTGTATGTGGGTGGGGTTTGGCTGCCAGAGTAGGCGGGGCTTGGAGTCTGTCTGTGTTTCAGACCTTTAGGAGCTTTACTGCTGATGAAGGATTCGCTCAGACCACATCCATGCAGAGTGGCAGAGTAGAGCTTTTCTGCTGCTCTCTTAGCATTCATCTGAGAAAGAGAGCTTTGCTTTATCACAATGAACATTTCTAGTAGAGATTAATGTCTTCTTTTACTAAAAGGACCCATTTTGAGTACAAAATAACATTTTACAAAATGAAAAAAGACCAAATAAATGAGGATTTTTTATTTTTTTTTTAATAATAATAAAATAATTCACCTGTGCTACCTGTTCCAGTAACAGAGGTCTTCCCTTCACTCTCGTCTGGATTTCTCTCATCTCCTCCCGGTACTCTCTTTGTCTCTGAAGATCTTGTTTCCTGTTCCCATATGAACATGTAAACGAGCACTCATAACAATAATAATAATAACAACAGTAAATAAATGATAATCTAAGAACCTTTTTGTGGAATGGTAAGGTTCCACGGATGAAAGTAGAGTTTGAGGAAAACAAAGAGCAGCTTATGAAAAGTTTAACTGCTTTACCTGAACTCTTTTAGTTTGGACGGGCATGTCTGGGCCAGGGTCACGTGCGGGTCGTTCGCATGGGCTCGCTTTGTGATCACTTTTTGTAGTCTCTTCTCTCTCTGTTTTTGCTTCTCCTTCCATTTCTCCTCCTCTTCTTCTGCCCGCTTTCTCTGCTCAAGTACTTTTCTACTCGCAGGGGTAAAGAGCGGTCAGAACTGAACTTTCTGAAGGAGGGACTGCTCTAATGGGATGATGCTAGAGTGAGCCGGCACAGGCCAGGGACAGGGTTCGGGATCAAAGGACAGGTGCTGCCTTCAAGTCACATTTTTTAATATACACACACGTCATTGCCACCAAAATTGCATATTCCTAGTAGGAAACTCGTTCATTTTTTGAGTGCCAAATTTTCAAGTTGGGGTGTCAATTAAAGTGTAAGAGCAAGCTGATGTAAATGTGCACTTTACAGCTTGTTAGGAAATACTATGCATTATGAACACTCCTGCCCTATAGAGAAAATTAATGGTATTTTTATTTTGCACACTTTAGTATTAGTAGTAAGTGACACTCTTACAAATTAAGATTCTTTGTCTGCATTGTTGGTTCCATTCGGAATCCTTTTATACGGCTCTCTGGAATGCTTGATTCTGATTGGTCAGTTGAGACATTTGCAGGTTCGTTATCTAAAACTATATAAGACTGTAAAATACTATTTTTAATTCAGCCTCTTATTCTAAAACATTCTGTCAGGAAGTGAATAGGAGAAATAAACATGGATTTACTTAAAGGAACACACCACATTTTTTGAAAGAATGCACATTTTCCAACCCCACTAGAGTTAAACAGTTGAGTTTTCCTGTTTTTGTATCCATTCAGCTGATCTCCAGGTCTGGCAGTAGCACTTTTAGCTGTAGCTTAGCATAGATCATTAAATCTGATTAGACCATAAGCATCACTCTCAAAAATGACCAAAGAGTTTTGATATTTTTTCCTATTTAAAACTCGACTCTACATTCTGGACTAAGACCGGTGGAAAAGTTGTGATTTTCAATGATCATCTATGCTAAGCTACAGCAAAAAGTGCTACCACCAGACCCGGAGATCAGTGGAATGGATTAAAAACAATAAAACTGCACTGTTAAGAGAGGAAAATTATACAATTTTCAAAAAATGTGGCATGTTCCTTTAACACTTCTATCTGATTTTGACTGAAATATCTTGAATTCATTTCTGAGCTTGTAACTATGAGCCTCGCACAAGGACTTGAAGGCAGCAAAAGAGCTGATGAGCATCAACAACATTCCCAGTGAAGTCTTCTACTGTTGATGGAGTTAATAATGGGAGACGCACATTGGCAGGGAAAGTCACATTCCTGCTGGAGACACTTAGAAAGTTCTAGAAGGGTGAGGGTTGAAACCAGGGCTGGGCATCACAATTACCTCACAGCTTCTTGCCGTTTCTTGGCTGCATCTGTGATTTTAGCTGACAAGCATTCCTGGCTTCCAGACAGAGAGGAGCAAAGGGATGACGAGGGCGTTCTGGGCGAGAGAGCAGGTGGGGTCATGAAAGGCCAGCGTGACGGTCTCGGGCTCTTTATCTCTGCATCGATATCTGCCATGATGCGCTCTTTGCGTGAGGCGATATTAGCCGTGCGCAGCTGGAAGGGTTCGCACGCCGTGACAGGCCGCACTTCTTTGTGCTTCGCCAGCTGCTTCCGAAACCTCCTGTAGCTGCCGTCGAAGTCAGGAACTTCGGCGTTGATCTTGGGTCTGTGCGTTTGCTCTTCATCCTGGGCAGCGGCTTTGCTCACCTGTTTCTCGCTAAGCTGCCTCGCAAGCATGCTAGGAGGCATGGAGGCGCTGTGAAGCAACTCTTTCGCCCGCATCTGCATCTTGATGGCCCTGTAGAGCTCCTCCTCCTTCTGCTGCTCGCCCAACGCGGCCTCCTTCACCGCCCGAGGGACGGGTTTGGCCTTGAATGGGCATTTCCTCCTCTCCTCTTCCTCTCGGTTGTGTCTGAGCATTTGCTCGCGGAGCCTGACCTCCTTCTGCTCTTTCTTCAGCCGTTCGCGCTCCAGGAAGCTGAAGGGTCGTTGAAAGGTGTGGAGGCACTGCTGCTCTAAGTCGCGATGAAGCCTCCGCCGCTCCTCGTCGCGCTCCTGCAGCTCCTCGTACAGCGGGAGGCGCACATGAGCAGGTGCCGGACTGGCGCGGAACTTCCTCTGGCACTCGGTGAGCTCCTCCACTTGCCGTCGGAGATCCGCGTTCTCTTGCTCCATCTCCGAACGTGATTTTATGCCCTTCTTGCGGCGTTCTGCCTCACGGAGGGTCATCCGGAAAGGCCTGGGGACCGTTACTCTCGGCTGCCATCCCTCGTCTTGCTTGTGTTTTTTTAGCCGTTGACCCTTGGTCCTGTCCTTGAGTTTGCTAGCAGCCTGGCAGTCAGCAGGCAAGCTCTGTAGTGAGGATGAAAATCGGTGCCATTGAGGTGGAGAAAGCTTATGCACACTGAAGTCCTGCCACATGTTCTTGATGTGCTCTTTGGGCGAGATTTGAAGGCCTTTTTCGGTGTTGCCATTGTCTTCATCAGACAGGTCAGAAAGAGCAGAAATTCGCCGCAGCTCCAGAGCAGACCGGGCTTTTTTCAGATTGCTGGTTATCACTGGACTTCTTCCTTGTGGGGAACTATTTAACAAAAGAAACATGTTAAAGATTATAACATTTTCGTTTCAATTTGAGGAATGCTCTGCACTGTACACTTGTTTAGATGTTTAGGCTCAGTACATTTTTAATAAATATTTAATTAAAATTAATGCTTTTATTTAGAAAGGATGCATTACATTAATCAAAAGTGACAGTAAAGGTATTTATAATGTTTCAAATATTTCAAAACTCAGATACTGTGTATTGGCAGTGGGTCAAAAATGGAGATTAGTTTTAGGATATGAAATATGCACCCAGTATTTTGTCTGCTTGATGGTTTCCAATTCCATTTGTACGTAATATATATTATTAATAGCAGCTAGGAAGATAATAACTGTGAAATGAATAAAGATGCGTCAACCTACTTTGACAAAATGGACATGGAGACTAAATCAGGTGTATATATTTATATATAAAAATGTCTGTGGACATACAGCTGAAATCAGACCGTTTCCAACAGACGTGGCATTAATGAAAACATATATGCTTGGGATTTGAAATGTTATCGGAGGGCTTTGTTGTAGTACTTTAAATGTATTCCACAAAAAATCTAAAGTGGCACAACATTGATGATAATGATCAGAAATGTTTTCTCAGCAGCAAATCAGTATATAAGAACGATTTTTAAAGGATACAGAAATGATGCTGAAAATGTAGCTTTGCTATCAAAGGAATAAATTGCATTTTGAACAATATTTTTGCAATATGACTGCTTTTACAGTATTTTTAATCTGTTGCCTTGGTGAACATAAGAGACATCTTTCACCTAGAATAATTTCAGTTTATTAAAGATGTTTGTGTTTTGAAAAATAAATATTTTTATGTATAAACTCACAGATTGGTGCCGTCCGCAGTGCTCACCCCCTTGAGGTCCAATTTCTTGCGATACATGAGTTCGAGTTCGGCCATGGTTTGGAGATGAGCTTTTTTCAGCTGCTCTAGTTTACGGTAGTACTCTTGGTTTGAGAAGTAGAACTCCCTGAGATCGATGTGATCGCCCGCCACACGGTAGTCTTTGATCAGCGGAGCATTGCTGTCTTTAGCAGGAGGGTCATCAGATGCCAGCTCAGATCCAGAGTCATACTCCATCTACATACACACAGTGAAAACAATGATACTTGTAATCCAAATCATAGGTTAAGATACTTAATCAGTACAGTTCTTTAAGATTTGATTCTTGGATTGACCGAAATAAACAGTTTTTGTGGTGAAATCAATGATTTTTGGTTAAAAGCCTAGTGTTTTCATACGTCACACTCTATTTTTGGTGAAATATCTGTCTGGAAAACAGTCGTGTGCGGTCAATAGTTGTGTGTGTAACAAGATGAGCCTCTCTGTGTGTAAGCTGTTAATCTGCAGGTCTGTCAGCTTTAAGGACAGATGGCAAATTGTGTTCTTCATTCATACGAGAGATTATCTCACGGTTCTTCACTGCACTCAACATGAAACCAACACTATGTTACACAGGTTTATAGATCTAAAAAAGGACATGTGTTGCAGGTTTTCCAAATTGATCAATAACGGAGATAATAACTAATAACTGAGATAAAGATATATTTATACTTTATACTAAAGTAACTGCAAATCATAACCACAACTAACGTTACAGAAGCCTATTGATTTACTTCGAAATTAGGATAGCATGCTTACTGAATCTGTCATCATGTCAGACCATGAGTTTAATAGGTTAATCGTTTATCATCATTAGTGAGCTGTTTAACCAGCTCTACTGTAAGTTACGCAACTCCTGTTTTCAATATTGTAACGTTATTTTTAAAAGCACAAACAACGTAACCTAGCCAGAAAGATAAAAACCTCTGAAAATTAGGATTTGTTCCTTTGTAATACGCCTGAAGTATGTCCATATGTTATGCAAAAGTGCAAAACTATCACCAGTCTTAAAAATGACATTATTTTGATAGTTTAATTGATTAAAAAAGCAGTTTATTAGCTTTTGTCACCTCTTTCTCATAGTGTCTGTTGTCCGTGAGCGCGGGAAGCGATCTCTCCCTCTCGTACTGAGCTAACGGGACTTTAGTGTGCGGGTCCACCGGCGTCTTCAGACAGGACATCACCAGGACATTAGTGCGGTGAGACTTCTTCATATCCGTCTCTCTCTCGAGACTGCTGCTAGATTCAAACGAATGAATGACCGCCTTTTGACTTTTGCAGGTGCGCGTCTCCTTGACGACCGCGTAGCTTCGGTAGCCGCGGGAGCGCGCACGTATAAAACCGCCACCAACGGTTTTTTAATGAGGGCAATATTTTAAGTGCATTTACATAAAAAGAGGATGGTATTTTCTTGAGTACTGTACTAATGGATGTCCAAATTGATTACATTAAAAATATGAATCTAGGTAGTTTTAAACACCCCAAAATATGTGAATATAGGACTACAAAAGCAGTCACAAGGGTACATTTTTCGACTTGAAAATCTGCTGGAAACAATAAGTGTTCAGTTGATATGATTTGCTAGGATAGCGCAATATTTAATTTATAATGAAGTAACACATGAAAAATAATCAAATTACCCAAATCCCAATTAGATATGCCCTAAAACATTTGCATTAATATTATTAATCATATGTCCATTCAAATTTGAAACCAAGAAATAACATGTTATGGCTGCAGAAAATAACTTATAACCAAAAACAATCAAATAGAATATCCCATCCCAGGAAATTAAATGCTAAAGACAAATTGTAGCATTGTATTAACTGCGGTCCTCAAGCTTGATACAGTACTACGTTTATTTGTTTTTAAACTACACAAAACCTCTTTGATTTATATGAGAAATACACGTTTATTGCTTTAGGCAAATTAATGCAAAAACTCTAATTTGGGTGTATTATTTTATCTCTTTTTAAAAACGCTAAGCTGGGTTTTAACTCGCAAGGTTGATTAAAAGTGCACATCGTCAGATCTTGATTTCAGACTTTCTCAGGCCTTAGAGCCGAGTCCTGTCTCTGATCAGATAAGACGATTAGCTAACAAGATTAAACATACTGACATGCAGCAGTACACTGACCACGACAACCACCAAGTAAATAAATGACTACATGGAGCATGTATATCAAAGCCAAATAGCAACAAAAGACAAGAGTTACTGTGTCAAAAAAAAACAAAACAAGCGTTTTATTAAATTACTCCAGGTAACAGCGAAAGACAGCGACAGATCAGTTGGTCTTATCGGGGTGCTAGCGTGGGGTTGGATCTTCCTTCACTAATCACATTCACTTTATCGCGTGTTCACCTGCAGAAGAGACAAGTCATTAATGCTTCTGCATGTACAGTCAACATCAGTGCTAATTTTAGGCTCTTAAATACTCAGACATAGCTAATCACTCACGAGATCATCAATCTTGAGGATGCTGCGGACCGTTTCAGTGGCAAGAGTAAGTGCGCTGATGCAGACCAGCAGAGGCTGAACTACCAGCTCCTCCAGGATGTTAGAGATCCCGCCCTGAGAGACCAAAAGACGCGTTAAATGCTCATTCTTGGAGGGTTTTGTCAGTGGGCTGCATTATTGAGTACTGGCTGATAGTCGCACCTTGCGGACGTTAATCCCGGCCGTCTTCTCTCCCTGCGCGTGTCTGTTGCGCAGCTCGGTGACCGTGGAGATGGGATTAAGACCAGCGTTCTCTGCCAGAGTTGAGGGAATGATCTCGAGGGCATCTGCGTACGCACGCACACAGTACGCCTCCATGCCTCCCAGAGCGCGGGCATATTCTGCCAACCTCAGCGCCAGCTCAATCTCTGGTGCTCCGCCGCCAGCAATCAGAGCCCTGCAGATGTACAAGACGACGAGCAGTTAGCAAACAGCTTCTACTGACTCCAAGACCTGAGAGTTTTCCCACCAAAAACAATAGCCATGTAGATGAGTGCGTTTTCATCAAAGCAGATTTGGAGAAATGTAGCATTGCATCACTTCCTCACCAACGAATGCTCTGCAGTGAATGGGTGCCGTCAGAACAAGAGTCCAAACAGCTGATAGAAACATCACAATAACTCACAAGTAATCCACACGACTTGAAAAGCAGCATCTTTGTAAGAAATAAAACTATAACTGAATCACTGTTGTCCTGTCCTATCAAAACAACCCCACATATTTGTTTATAACCATTTTGATTTCTAAACAATGTGCTTATTTCTCCTGATTTCCACTTGAGAAAACACGGATAAAGAACTGATATCTTAGCCGATATCAAAGTTTTTTGTCTCACAAGACATTAACGGATGTGGTGTAGATTGTGATGTTTTTAATCAGCTGTCTGGACTCTCCTTCTGACGGCACCCATTCACTCCAGAGGATTCACTGATGAACAGGTAACGCAATGCTACATTTCTGCAAACCTGTTCCCATGAAGGAAAAGGAAAAACACTTTTCTACATATTGGACGGCCTGAGGGGGGAGTAAATGTGTCGAAATTACATTTTTGGGTTAAATATTCAGTGAAATATCAGCCTGTTTATTCATCCAATGATTATTAATAATTAATTTCGGTTGACAAATGCACAGAATCACTGCAGTCTTTTGTTACCTCTTCTTGACCAGACAGCGGATGACGCAGAGGGCGTCGTGGATGGATCGCTCCGCCTCCTCAATCACCAGTTTGTTGGAACCACGGACGACAATACTGACCGTCTTTCCTGGATTTACACATCCTGTGATCTACAAACACAAATCAAACACTGCTGTCATTATCTAGCACAGACCGAATGAAACCACATCTGGAGTATCTGTCTATAAATAAGCAAATTTCAAGTCGTAAATGACGTTCCTCATCCTGTATGCACGAGAAATACTAAACATGTTCAGCTGGAGATGCGTCAGGGTTTTAAAAGGTAGGTTACCTTCACTAGTTTGCCAGATCCGTCCAGGCTAACCTCTTCTGCCAGCTCTGCTGTTCCCAGCATCTCTGGAGTGAACTGGTCAATATGAGCTATAGGTTTGGTGCCAAGAGTCTGATGGGACAGAATAAAAAGACTTAAGTTTGACTGCAGAATGTGTATTAGATATCAGATGAACATAACACTCATATGCATCACTAAAAATTATATCTACCTTGCAGATGAATTCAATGTCCTCCCTCTCAATGTCCTTGACCACCATGATCTTCATCTTATTCAGGAAGTGAAGGGCCAGATCACTCAGAGCATCTCTGGAAGACATGAGCAATCATGAGAACCTCTGACAGATGCCTGAACCACTTTATATTACGCAGACACATTTTTAATACATAATTTGACAAACAAATACAAGTTATGACACCCCTGCTCTAGAACAATCATATAACTAGCTTATATTTAACTCAATCAGTGACAGCGTGATGGTGATTTTGTACCTCAGGATGGATTTCTGGATGAGCAGCACAGTGCAGCCGGCCTTCTTAATCTGTTTGACCAGATTGAGGATGTAAGCTCTCTCCTCACGAAGCACACGGTCCATCTGAGCGTAGTCCGACACCACAATCTGATTGTCCATCTGTCCCAACAAAAGCATCACACAAACCCATTAACACAACGACAACAATCCTGAACACCAGTGGCTGCTTTTATATGAAGCATATCCACGTACATCAGTTTTGGGAGGGGACAGACAGAACTGGATCAGGCCGATTTTGGCCTTCTCCACACGGGACACTCCAGTGTTCACCACCCTCTGAGTCAACACCAGACCATCCACCAGCTCACAGTCATCAATGGTCCCTCTGCAAACACACACACGTGCAGCAATGAATTTGAGAAACTACAAAAAAATACCCGACTGAGCGATATTTAAATTCTCTCCTGAGTCTCACCCGAGCTTCTTGACGATGCGGATGTCGCGGAGATCTACGCTGGTGGCGGTGGCGGGGTCGATGACCTTCATGACGGCGTCCACGCTCATGGGTGCGAGGAGGCTGGAGTACTGGGACACCACCTTAGAGCAGAGCGAGGTGGTGGCGCTGTTCAGAAGCGTCTCTCTGTCACTGAGCTGCATCGGCTGACTGATGGACGTCAGGATCTCCACACCTTTATCTACCGCCTTCTGGAAGGACTCGGAAATGATGGTCGGGTGGATTCCTGGCAGGAAAAACAGAGCAGAAAGATTTGTTGTCATAAATAAACAGAAGAAACAAACTCTTAAATGTTCGAAACAAGTGGAGGGTGAATTACTGATGACAGAATTCTATCCCTTTAACGTCCAGCTCATAACTAACTTGCTGCATGTCGTATAAAGATTTAATGCAACTCAAGCTTACCTTTCTGTAGCAGTTTAGCGCAGGCATCAAGAAGAGCTCCAGCAATCACCACCACTGATGTAGTGCCGTCACCAGCCTCAATATCCTGAGCTTTAGACAGCTCCACCATCTGAAACGCACACAGAAACATCCCTTAATATTCACTAGGGTTGGGAATCATTTGAAAACTCACAATCCGATTCAATTCGATCACAATCAGAGGTTTTCCTAGTTCAGGAAATCATTTGACAAATTTGGTGTTTAGCACCTTCAGGTTATGTAAATACAGAATAATGTCCCCGAATCAATAATTTACCATTTTTGCTGCAGGGTGCAGCACCTGCATCTGTTTGAGGATCGTGGCTCCATCATTAGTGATGGTGACGTCTCCCTTTCCATCCTGAATCTGCAGAGAACACATACATTGATTCAGTGCACTGAAAATGCACAGTCATCGATATACAACAAAGTCAAATCAAGCAAAGAACTTTCTTAAATAAGATTTGTATCGGGAAATCATAGAAACAAACCATTTTATCCATGCCCTTAGGGCCCAAACTTGTTCTGATGGCATCTGCGACAGCTGTCAAACAAAAGAAAAGATCAATAATAATTTATTACATTTGTTGCCATATATATTATTTTTAAGCAAGTTGTGTGTGTGTGTATATATATATATATTTATTTATTTATTTATTATATTATATTATTTTTTATATATATATATATATATATATATATATATTATATACACACAACTTATTTAAATATGATATATATCATATAAATGCTTTTTAAACTAAATTAATTTGAAAGTAATTTAACTTGTGATCTGAAGACACTAAAAAAAGAAAAAGAAATACAGAAATGATTAACTTTTGAGGACGTTAAACACGTAATGCCTTAAAACCTGTGTGATAAAATATATTTTATAGTATTAAGATAATATTTTAAGACTTTATTCAAGCTGTTTTTGCGTTCATGACTGTGTATGTCGTGTTGTTAAAGAAGACCACACCTTATAAGGACGCAAGTGAGTGTTCATTGTGATTATAAGGAACAATATGTCACAGCTTCATATTCCTCCTCCAACGCTTTTAAGCACTGTCACATTTGCTAAATAAATCAATGTATGCAGACGCTGTCATGTTTATAACGGTAACGGTACAGGACTTTTATTGACTCATGCTTCCACTGTACGTCATGAGCTGCAGAAACACACTAAAACAAAATCCTTTGAGCGTTTCTCAGAAGCTTTAATCTGAATATCAGACTCTTTCTCTCACCTTTCCCGGCGCTGATGTTGCTGAAGCGGATCTGGGCGGGTTTGTCCCGGTCCACATACGCGCCTCCTTTGTTTTTGGACCCGCTCGCAGCCGCTACGGCTTCAGGCATGATGGCTAATATTGATGTTGTTTCGTTCCTTAGAAATCACAGACGGAGATGGACGTTGTCCGGTGTCTCTAGGCTGTCTGCGCGGTTCGGATGGGTTCAGATAAAGCTAGGCTCGGATATCCCAAGCAGAACCTTCCAGATCCACCGGTCGCGACGGGAGCAGAGAAAGGACCCCGGGCGTGACAGCGCGGCGCGTGAGGATGACGTTTAGGGCTGTCTTGAAACACGCCAGGCGAAAATGCAGTTTCAGTATAAGGAAATATTTATTAGTAGGTCACGAACAGCCGTTTATACACGTATGTCTCAGTATGTTGTGTTGCATGATTTATAATTTATAACCCAGGCAGTTTCTGTGCTTTAGTATAAAACGAATGAAATTTAAAGTTGAGACAGTGAGCTGTGTTCATAAACTCATGTGGACTCTGTCTTTCTCTGAAGAACTGAAGCGATCCAGTGAAGGTAAGCTGCACGAAATAGCGCTCATTCAGAAACACAGCTGCCGTTTGTGTTTCTCATATAATGTATGTGCAGTAAACTGATGTAGCTTTGATGATGTTATTATAGACATTTTTTGTCCTTTCCTTTTATCATGATGATGCTATTTTGATCCGTCTCCGTCTCTCTTTATGTACTAACAAATACGCACAATAAAATCAAAGCATCCTATATGTGAAATTATGTCATTGTCATTAATGAAAGCAGTAATAATCACTAGGTCCATTTCTAGTATTTGACATTTTATGCATTGTTTTCCTGCATTTGTGGATTACATTTAGAGTGTTTTGAAAGATGAATAAATAACACACGTTCCATTTTATTGGCATACTCTATATTAAAATGATGTTAAAGCTAATTATTATTCAATTTTAAAGCACAGCTTTAGTTCAGTTTAGCATTCTTTATTAACTATTCATTGCATAAATCAACGTGTCATCACATCAATAAACAATGTAATATTTTTTAAGGACAATTTGATTTATATATTTTTTTTGCTTGCAATTCGTGAAACTATGATTCTCATATAAAAACAAACAAACCTAATTTTAGTGTGAATATACATGCATAAACATAACTTTTCTTTATTACAAATCATCTTTATTTTTAGATTTTAATTAGAATAAAGTATAATTAAAAAGTGAACTAATCCAAAATTTGTGTCATCATATCTTTAAACGTGCTGACATTTATTTAGAAAAAAAATTGCATCACATTTAATGCTATATTTTGCCTTTTTTTTCTCATTAGCATGCTGTCCCTCAAAGAGAAGGACCGGCCCATCATCAGAAAGCTGCTGTGTGCCGGCTGCTGTGTGAGATGTGTTCTGCGCTTCTGCTGTGTGGGAACCAGCTCCGCTTACAGACGATCCTACCAGGTCTCTCATATCCGACCGTCTCCTGAACATCTGCATCAATGTGTGTGTGTGTCAATAATGAACGTTCCCGATTGTAGGACTTACACAAGGAGCTTCTGGCCTTCATCAGTGAGGAAAACAGCCCTCAGTCCCATGATGCCTCTGGCGAGGAGAAAACGGACGCCCCTCCAAATAAACGCATGAGGATAGATGAGGATTCTGTCACACCAGCGCAGACGGACTCAGACATTTGTCCCGTCTGCTTAGGAGTCCTGCAGGACTTCTGTGATCCCACCTTCGCCACTCAGGTATGGCTTTTAGTGCTGTTAGGCTGATCTGTATTCTGATGCTGTGTGAACATGGTTTATGAATTTTATTACCTGCAGGTGTCAGATGCTGTGAAAAAACAACAGTACGAGTTTGACAGCCTGGTGCTGACCGTTTCTCTTCCCGCTCAGCTGTCCGTCAGAGAGGTGAGTCCTGACACCAGTTTGCTGAATGATATCCAATACTTGTTTTTTTACTCATTTTGAGGCGTTGATTCCACAAATAGTGCCTGTTTTGCTGAAGCACATCACACTTTTACACAAAATATGATGGATTTCGTAGCATTTTTGCTTTCAGCATCCATTCGTAAGTTGTAAAAGACTTATCGTATTATTCTTTCATCAGCCAAAAACTGGCACAGAGACATGATTACTGTCTTCCTCTGAGTCAGATTACAACCCAGATTTCTATGTTGTTAATAAGGCTGATGTTATATTTACAATAAGTATAATTTCTATCACAAATAAAATAATTTTGCATTATTAGGCCTTTTGTCACAATTTATGGCTCTGTCGCTGTATTTATGATCGAAAATGTGTTTCTCTGTACATTTCCACAGCATTCCTGCTGGTTGCATGTCAAGAAAGAAGTCAGGTATGTGAGCAGCACATATCTCCCATCATCCCTAGCAGCGCCAGCATCCGTATCAAGTCCCATAATGTTGTGTTTCCAGGGAGAAGAGCATGTGCCTGGGTAAAGATGATGTCATCCAGGTGAAGGACGCATTCAAGTGGGCCATACAGGGAAAGATCGGACAGGAACTGGGAGCTGCTGTCGTGGCCAATGTGAGTGCTTCTTCTTCACTGACTCTCTGAATAATTCCCCATGATTCAATCTCTTGGTTCTGTGCTACACAGAGTCCGTGTGAAGTGAGCGTCGGCTTTATACACCCGGAAACAGAGGAGGACTGTCATTTCTTGTAAGTAGGTCAATGACAGGAAGTGTTTGTGAAATCGTTTTTGTAGCATTACACTATAGCAGGTTTGAATGGTTGAGATACTAAAACATTTGTTAATAATAGACTGAATATTGGTGGAATTTAAAAAAATAGAGCGTTTGCACTGATTTGCATTTTAAACGTCTGCTAAATGCATGATTGTAAATGTAAAGTCCAAATGATGTCACTTCCTTTCCTGATGTCTTTCTTTGTACAGAGCAAATACCTGTCCAGACTGTTTCAAACCCACCAAAAACAAAGCGGTATGCTTTCCAATGTTGTGTTTCCAGCTTTCCGTATGTGTTCCTCACCTCTAGAGTTTTTAATATGAAGTGTTCCTCTTTGTCTCTCAGTCGATCTTCACCAGGATGGCTGTGGTTAAAGCTCTGGAGAAGATCTCTGAAGAGAAGTTTAGCAGGTGAGTGTTTTCAGTCTCCTGCTCACATGAGACCGTTTTTGGCTGTTCCCTCTCAATGCGTGATGTATTGTGTGCAGACATTACCCATGTCCACCAAAGAAAGCAAACACTAGATGTACAGCTCTGGACACCACATGTCTCCACACCTCCGTTTTCATAGCAGGTACGGCCAAAAAACGTACTAGATAGTGTCACATGATCCTTCAGAAATCATTTATTTAAAAAAAAACTTCTTTTGGTAGTAACAGAAAAGACAAAAACATCTTCTGAACTTGTCTCTGCAGGTCGGTATAATAAGTTTTCGCGGGAGCTTCCGCAGACGCCGTGGGTGATCGATGGAGAGAGACGGATGGAGGGATCGGTGGAGGAGTTGATCGCTGCTCCTCTCCTGGCCTCCTTCAGAGCTGATGGTAAGTGTCTGTGTGTGGGACGCCCCAATCAGACTGCCATCCCAAACTGTAGATGGTGCATGTTATTTTCTAATGCCACTGCAAAGAATGATTTCAAGCAGACTTCTCTTCCGTGTAGGTTTTAACTTCTCATCTTCGGGGCGGGAGGACGTGGACGTGAGGACGCTGGGAAATGGTAAAACACAACAGTGTATTTCCACACTAACTGGCTTACGGTTTCCAGAATCATGGTTGGATGTGGTCATGTGATGTATGTGGTTTCTCAGGTCGACCGTTTGCTGTGGAGCTGCTGAACCCCCATCGAGCCAAATTCAACAGAACTGAAATCAGACAGCTACAGGAGGTACAGACGTTTAAAATAAACATGTGATGGAAATGCACTCACCCTCAGGCCATCCAAGATGTAGATGAGTTTGCTGGATGGATGCTCTGCAGTGAATGGGTGCCGTCAGAATCAGTCCAAACAGCTGATAAAAACATCACAGTAATCCACAGCACTCCAGTCTATCGGTGAAGGGAAAAGCAGCATGTTTGTTGGCTAAAATATGAGTCTTCTTCCTGTATTTCTTCAGACTTTGGATTCGGGAGAGAAATATGCACAGGTCGAGCACAAGGGGAAACGGTCCAAAACATTTCTAAACAAATAATGCTGGTATATTTTGATCTGAGAGGAGAACAGATGGCTTTTTAGACCGCAGGAAGCATTTTTATTGATTATAGACTTCGGCCAGAAGCACAATTTTAAATTTAAAAAGCATTAATGATGGCCTGAGGGTGAGCACATTGATCCTTTTTGGGTGAATTGTTCCTTTAATTGTCAGTCACACGTTCACTAAACTTTTATATGGCTCCTGTTCCTGTCCTGCAGACAATCAACCAGTCGTCTGATAAAATTAGAGTACGAGACCTACAGATCGTTACCAGGTGTGTGTGTGTGTGTGTGTGTGTGTGTGGTGCACACAAGCACAAATATCCATTGATTGCCAAAGATCTATGTAAGAAACTGCATTTTTAAGGTGCGTGTTTGTCTCCAGAGAAGCAACGAGCCGCATGAAAGAGGGTGAAGAGGAGAAGACCAAAACCTACAGCGCCCTCATCTGGATGCAGAAGGCCATCGACAGCACCGATCTGGAATTCCTCGCAGATATCAAGGTCTTGCTGAGCTTTTTGAGCTGGACGCATGAGAAGAGACCTGCTAATGACTCTGTGTGTGTGTGTTTAGGATCTGAAGATCGCTCAGAAGACTCCACTGAGAGTCCTGCATCGCCGGCCGCTGGCCGTCCGACAGAGACTCATCCACTCCATGAGCACCATTTACCTGGACAAACACCACTTCACCCTGAAGCTGTGCACGCAGGCCGGCACGTATCCTTACAAACACTTTCTGCGTGAATACATTATAAAATCAAATTAATTCCTTTGATCGAAGCAGAACTGTTCTGCGGCTATATATTTTTGTGTAAACTGTCGCATTGCTTATCCTTCACTTGCAAAACACTGCAGGTACATTAAAGAGTTTGTGCACGGAGACTTCGGCCGCACAAAACCTAACCTCTGTGACCTCATGAAGACTGACGCTGATATTCTGGAGCTGGACGTCGAGGTGCGTTTTTTTTTCACGCGTTATATCAAGAACTCTCTTAAAGTCTTCTCTTATCAAGGTTTCCTCTTTCTGTTTCAGTCTGTCGACATCGACTGGCCTCCTGCTATTCCAGATTGACTTTTGGGATTTTGAGAATAGTTTTATGTACGTCAGGACTATGTATTTCAGTAATACAGTTCTTTGTTAGTTTGAATGTGATTTAGTTGAATTAAAGCTAATGGCACTCAAAGCATTTTCTTTAATAAAAACGGCCTGATTGTGTTTTTCTTGTTAATGTCATGTTCCTCTAGTAACAGTCTAGCTGGTTGATTTTGAGATTTGATTTTCATAGAAAAAAAAAAAATTCAATCCGAAATAAATCTATGAAGTTTTTTTTTTTTTTCATTAAAATAGTACATTTCTTGGACAAATTGCATTGAGCATAACTTGGTTGTGTGCAATGTAATATAAAACTAATTTTATGCATATAATATGGAAACAATATTAAAATATTCACAAAAAAGTATTACATCACCACAACTTAAATGTCGAAAATACCACATGGAGCCAATGAGAAATTTGAACATTTTAATATAACTTAAAATAAATACTACCAAATGGCAATGCAAGTCCTCTACAGGGTACTTGCCCTAATGTTTTGGTATGAAAACAAAACAGGCAAACGACTAAAGGAAAGGTATAAAAAATAATGAGGGAGAGAGAGCACTTAAATGCGGCCGACAGCGTCCTTCATCCCAACATACGAAAATAAATACAACTAAATTACATCTATAGTACAAAAATACGCTGAAAGAAAAGAAGAAAAAAAACCTCAGTCATCGGAACAACGTTAGAAAATCTGCAGAGGATTCCCCGTTAGCCGACCGAATGCGTCACAGCGTGTGAAAACAACTAAAAGATCAACGAACAATCACACACACTCATATCATTCGCTATGAAGAACCACAACGAATGCCGGCAGTTTCCAAAACGTTCACTGGATCAGGTACAAACAGGATGGGATTGAAACCATAGCAACTCGTCTCTATGGAAACACCCACGTGATACACACTCCTCCAATGATTCGCTGTCATAATTCATATTTGAGTCACACACGATAACGGTCGTCTCGGGCCGTGACGCGCAACAAACAGAAGGCATTGCATATGTACATCACACACAGGAGGGTGGGCGGGGGGTTGTCAAAGGTCAGGGGTCATTCACACCGCTATTGCATGGCTCAGTTGCACATATAATGAGTCTGTGATCTGACTTGGTATTGATTCCAAACGCAGACATCACACGTCCATAAGATTTCCACAGCTATGGAGACAGGGGGTCATAACTTCTTTATGCAAAAAAAAAAAAAAGTAAGGTGACAGTTACGGTAAAAAGAGAGCGCAAGTTTGTATTTACATCTTCAGGAGTAATCCAGTGTTAGGTTTTCTCTCTGTGTGGTGAGGAGTGAGGGTCCGTGGTTGATGGTCTCTCTCTGTGCTGCTGAGAGAGACACACACCTGTAGCTCTGTACAGTAAAGGTGAGCGCCGCCCAGCGCGAGGGGTTCAGGACCAAACCTGGGCAGGCTTCACCACGTCGGTGGGTAGATTTGTGGGTGAATTCCCATGAAAACATGCACAGGTCGTATTTCACACCAAAAACATAAATATAAGAAATTAGATTAAAAAGACTTTTAAGACAATTATGTCAAATTTTCATTACCATAATCCACAAAAAGTTGTAATTAATTACTGTAATCCATCTAAAGGTTTTTATTTCCCTTTACTTTTTGCTAATTTATATTATGGCCTTTTTTTTATTTTGATAGTTATTATTTAATTTATTTTGACCAAACACCAATATATAAATACTGGTAACACTTAACAATAAAGGTCTCATTTGTTACTTTAATTTACCAAACTAACACGAACCGTGGTCAATATGTTTTTACAGCACGTAATTAATCTTTGTCAGTGCTAATTAATCGCATCCAAAATAAAGGTGTTTGTTTATATAACATATATGAGTTTGTACTATGTATATTTAATATGTTTATACAAATACACACCCATGCATGTATACATTTAAGAAAAATATTATGTCTATGTATTTACATACGATATAAGTTATATGAATATAAATATATACACATGAATATTTTCAGAATATATGCTGTCTTTGTGTGTCTCATATGCATATACACATATAAATATACAAAGAACACACATATATTATGTAAACAAAACTTTCCATTTTGGATGTGAGTAATTGCAATTAATCGTTTGACAGCACTAATTAAAATTAACTGTTAGGTCATGTTAGTTCACAGTGCATTAACTAATGAAAAAATAAAATAAAAGTACTGGTTAATGCTAAAATTAATATGAACCAAGACTAATAAATGCTAATAAACTGTTATTAATTGTTAATTTGTGTTAACTACTGTAATGTTTTAATATAAACTAATAAAACCATATTGTAAAAGGTTACCAAAATACCTGATATACATAACATTTGAATTTTATTTAAATAATATTATTTGGTAGTGCTGTCAAATGATTAATCACATCTAAAATAAAGGTTTTTGTTTACATTATATATGTATGTGTACTGTGTATATATTAATTATGTATATATAAAATCACACAAACATGCAAGCATATATTTCAGAAAATGTTGTTTATATATTACATTTATTATTAATATAAATATTGACATGTAAATACATATAATAATATATGCATGTATGCGTGTATATTTATACATACATAAATATTATCCAAACAAAAACATCCTTGCATGCCATTAATCGTTCGACAGCACTAATATTTTATGTAATTATTATTTTTAAATTATTCAGTATTTGCAGTGATTTTTGTTGCAAAAATTTAAGAAAAATATCTAAATTATACACAAAAAAGCGTAATTTTCCTGATGCAAAATATGAGTGAAATACGCCTCAGACATGCTCTGGGAGGGTTTCGTGGGATTCACTCTTGTGCTCTGAATTGCCTGAGAGACCTTTACAGTAACGGCAGTTTGTTGTGTGTTTGTGTATTTGAACTGAAACCTTCATATCAGAGTGTGAGGACAAAACTAAAAAGACAAACGCAAATATTAACACTACAGTCCATTTTCCCCACTTTCTCCGTTTTCGTTATTTACCCAAAGTACGAACAAGGAATGAAACTCTTCAACGCCTCAGACAGAGGATGTGTGTGTGTGTGTGTGTGTGCTAAAAATGCAAGAACAAAATGAAATTCGTGAGCCTCACAGGAACAGATCTACTGCTGCGTCTAACTACATGTCTGTCTGATGAGATCCACACACATAAGGCAACATTTTTGGTTTGTTCCCCACAACGGCTCTTTTAAAGGAGTGCAAAAAAAAAAAAAAAAAAAAACGCGCCCGTG
>JAUCMS010000001.1:21584715-21596534 GCA_032357445.1 Enteromius radiatus
ACCTAAGCTACATACCTTCTATGTACATATCAGACAACAATTGAAAATATTCTCTCAATGCATTCTATGGCACCTTTCATTTCTTACTTTCAATCCCACAAATCACCTTTACAACCTCAGAATCAACATTAGAGCCAGTCTCGGATTTCTATAATCGACCTAAAAACAACAAAAGAGCCATAGAATTGGTCTTAAAACCATCTGAGAATGAATCTTAGAACCATCTCACCATCAGCTGATTAGAACACTGAAAAAAAGAGAATCAAATTAGAATTCTACAAAAACTAAACCTCACTTTCAGTCCAGAATCATCTTAGAATCCAAACTTGACTACAAACCAATCAGAGAATCTTACATCCTTAGAATCAAACATTTCACTTCTAGAACATCTGAATCAACCTTGCAATGTTCTTAAAATCACTTCAAATATTACACCTTTCTCCTTTATTTATCATTTTTCGCATCATCTTGGAATCAAACAGAAAACCTTGAAGTGTCAGAATCACCTTATAACAACATGGACCTTGAAACCAACATCAAAAGCTCAGAAAAGAAATCTTTGAACATTAGAACGAATCCTTACGATGTCTCAGAGCTCATTAGTTCTTATCTAGCTCGGTTTATGGATGTAATGTTTTTAGCTTGTGCTAGAGAAATCACAGACACCTCACCATCCTTTTATATTTAAACATCTCTGCGGTGTATCCACGAGTGCTCAACTTTCCTTTCTTGAATTAACAATACATGAAACACTGTACAATGAAACAGGTGACATCTGCCCAAGTAACATTGTGCGCTCAGGATGCACATGCATCTAAATGTTTAGGGCTCTGACAAAATATAATTGTTGCATTCATCTTTTAATAAATCGTCTACAAATATTTTGATGTTAAAAGACATTAAAAAGCTTGATAATTTTTATTTTATAAGTAATAAAAATTTAAGGCAATTTTCTTTATGAAAATGTCAGAATTTCACAAAAATTACAAAATATGTGGTATTTTTAATGACGCAGTCCTCTATTTTATGTTTTTCTTGTCACATGACAACAAAATGGCTTCCTGCACATTGATTACACCACAGATTTAGTTTTTATTACAGATTTGTTTTTATTAAATATTCATTTTTTTATTGCATCTTTCAAAAGAAATTATAATAAAATATTATAACAAAACAAGCCTTTTCTATGCTCCCCCTCTTTTTCACCACAAAGACCTTTTTGACTTCAAGTCAAGAAAAAAAAATATGTATTGACATGAAATTATTTTGAATTCTGAAACGAAAAACATTTTTTACAAAAGAGGCTCATTTTGACGCACGCTGAATAAAACGGATGCATAATTCGCGTCTTTAGGAAAAACGAGATGTCTAAACAACAGAAGCCACCCAAAGCAATGTCAACAAAAACAATGGCGGACACGGTTGGGCATCACACACACACGGATGTGACAGCAATTAACATGACAAATCACAATAACCACAATGAAGCAGTAGCTTTTGTGTCATATTGAGCTGCTGTTATATAATCCATCGCCATCATAATAAATACATACAGCGGACTGACAGCGCGCCACGAACAAGAACAAGCGTGTCTGTGAACATTAATGAATGTTTGCTCAAAAACACGGCTGAGATAACAATACAAACACGCATGCATTTAGACAAGAGGATGTGCATTTGCACGCGTTTTCTTGTTTTCTATTTGTCCGAAATGCGTAAAATGGTGGACGCGCATCAATAATACCACGCAGGATGTGGTTCGAATGGGTTTATAATGTACATTTCTATCAAAATAGCTCTCTATGTGTAAATAAGCGCTTGATATGTCCAGCAGCATCACAGGCAAGGCCGAGGAGCATCCCCACCCGGCGGCGGCCAGTGATGCTCCAGCGCGGATGCTCGGCCTTGTCCGTGATGCTGCTCGCTGATGGAGGAAAATAAACAACGCGAAGCACGCAGTGCGTTACCTGGCAGACGCTCCGCCAGACGGTGGGATCGGTTCCGCGCCAGCCCGGTGTGAGACAAACCCAAACCCGCACGCTGCTGCTGCTGCCGCCGCCGCCGGTCGGTCATGAGGAGCACGGAGGCACGCGCGCCCGTGATGTGGCCATCATCTCCATTACCCCGGTGAACCGAATGACCCTGGATGAATGATGGCGTAACCCGATGCAGAAAGCGCGGTGACGGCGCACCCCGTCTCCAGCACGCGAACTTCCCGAAGCCTACTACGGCGAAGACCCGCTTCTAAATTTTAATGAGGCAAGCGTCGGCATTGGAAGGTCAGCGGGCGACGTCAGTGTGAGCTCATTAATATTCAGAAGATAAACCTTCCGCGTTGGAAGATAACCAAAAAACGTCAGCGAGAGCTGAATGACTGACCCACATGCCCTTTTTATTATTAATATTGTATGCACATGAACATAAATAGTACAAGGAGAACTGTCCTTTTCAGATACATAATTACAGATTTACTAAATATGTGGCCTTGGACCACAAAACTATTCATAAGGGTTTTTTGGGGGGGGGATAAATAAGCTTTCTATATGGTTTCTAAAGTTCTTCGAAAATGCTTAGTACATTTACATTTGTTAAATTAATGAAAAATAAGTTTTGATATATTTATGGAGCATGATCTTTACTTAATATCCTAATGATTTTTGACATAAAAGAAAATGTAAATCGATGTATTTTTGACTATTGGGTCAAAAATAGGGTCACATACAATGAAATTAATGTTATATTGTAATAAAAAGGTTATATAAATATAAAATGAATACAAAATAACACTGCATAATAGGATTTTTTTGTTTTAAATGTTTGGAGACAGAACATTTTATTTTATGTACAATGTCAGCGAGAACTGAAAAAAGTTTAGTATACATTAATGCGTGTGGTGATTGTAAATCATTATTCCAAATAAAATATAATATATAATCAACATAGTTCCATATAAAGGATATAAATTTGTTACATAAATATTATATATAAATAAATAAAAAATAATAATACTTTGAAGCGCTAATTTTCATTTTATTTTATGTACAATGTCAGCGAGAACTGAAAAAATATTTAGTATACATTAATTAATATTCATCAAGAAAGCCTTGCCATTGGGCGGTCGGCGAGCAACGTCAGCCTGCGCTTTTTAATATCAATGAGCTGAACCTTCGCCGTAGTAGGGTTCGTAATTTCATCTCCAGCCCCAGCCATTCAGCCGCTGCCAGTGGGACGGAGGAGGAACCCTCTCGACGTCACACCGGGACCCGTTTTTACCGGACGCTCCCCCCGTACTCCTCCTCTTCCTGGCTTTGTCACTCTCCAGGCTTTTGTTGGTTCTCGCTGCATATGAATGATAAATGCATTATGGACCTCCCACCGACCGAGAAGAGGCCTCATATTCACATACAGCGCCAGAAATCCCTTATTATGCGTCAAATGATAATAAAAGCACCAGCTGCAGTGAGTTTCCCCGCCTCTATCCCGGGACAGATTGAGGATTTGGGGCCCTTTGTCTTATTTAATGAATGCAGAAATGCTATACACAAAACAAAGGACACAAGAATAATAAATAGGCTACTACTAAACTCAAACTACTTTATGAACAACATCCTGTGGTCTATCAAAGTCACAAACTTGAGGAATAATTTTCATATACTTATTCCATGCATCTTTTGACTACACTGCACGTGGAGTGCATAGTTTATGAGGACTTCACATATAAAGTTGCAGGAAGTCTCCCTCTAGTGTTCAAAACATGAAACTGAAGCTTCATAATAAAACGTGACAAATACACGTTTTAATAAATACATTTATATATATAAAAAATTCAATTATTAATATTACTCAACATTATTATTGTTATTGTTATTATTATACCAATTATTATTATTTGTGAGTTTAAATTCAAATAAATAAACAAGTTAAATAAAAATAAATGTAAATTATATATATATATATATATATATATATATATATATATATAACATGTATGAATTAATATTTAAATCATTTAATTAATAAATGAAAACTATTATTAAAATATTAATACAGTATTTATAATTAATATTAAATGTTTATTAAATGTTTTTATATTTAAGTATTATTATTATCATTAATTAAATTTATAATAATAATAATTATCATTATGCCAATTATTATTATTTATGAGTTTAAATTCAAATAAGTAAAAACAAGTTAAATAAAAATAAATGTAAATTTTATATATATATATTACATGTATGAATTAATTTCTAAATTATATAATTAATAAATGAAAACTATTATTAAAATATTAATACTGTATTTAAAATTAATATATTTACATGTCTTAAATGTTTTTATATTTAAGTATTATTATTATCATTAATTATTATTATAAAATAATATAAAAAAGGTAAATAAAAGTGGGGTCATGAAAATATACCACTTTAGTACCAACACACACACACACACACACACACACACACACACATCTGAGAAGTGAAATTCAGATCCAGATCTAGATATAAGCCTCCAACTCTTAAATTCAGGACATTAAAAAATGTAATACACATAATTATTTATTTTGATATTTCCAGATATTATCAATTGCACAGTAAAAAGTTTAAATTTTAAACTATATATAAATTTACACATGTAATATGCAAAATGTCTGTTATGGTATTCATTTTGTTACAAAGATTATGTGAATAAAACTCCATTAATGTTAGCTGTTGCATTCGTTTGCTTCCAGACCAGAGACAGCTTTTAAACTTGCAGATCTAGAGCTTCTAGATTAACATGGAGACTTTAGAGAGGACTGAAGCCAGACTACAGGAGATAGCGACTGATAGGACGAGTGTAGTATCAGTGTCTCTGTGTCAGATTTCTGTAAGAGAAGTGCTGCTGTCCATTACTCTCCCGAGGACGCTGACTTTCAGCCATGCAAAGAGCAAATGCATCGACACGCTGACTGAAAACAAGCAGGTAAGACGCCTTGTGTTTGTCTTTCAAAACAGGGTTCAATTTGTTTTCAAATGAAGAGTTTGCATTTGAATGTGGGATTTGGTTAAAACCTGTAAATAATATCCTCACAGAACAAATATTGAACAATTACCATCGACTACTTTATATTTATATGCTGTTATTGAGCTTGTAAGACTTTACCAAATGAGTTTTACTGGTGTTTTTGTGCAAGGATGGCCGGGTCAGGAGTTGCTCTGAGGTTACACGAATTTAAGGACAGCCAAAACACCAAAACCCATCCAACACATGTGTAAGTCTAAAGCTTTTTGACTCCTAAATCAAGCAATTTAAAATGTCAACATTGTGTCACGTATGTTTTAGGCAAAATTTGGCCAGTTTGATCTGGTTTATTGCTTTCGTATTCTAATTTGAGGCATGCTTTGCTGTGTCCCTCGTGCTGGTCCAGTCCTAACCGGCAGGGCCGAGATGTTTTGGGACTGTATCCAGGTCAGATCGCAAGAGTGCATGCCGTCAGCTCACATCAGGACAGGTGAGAGAGACAGAGACACGTACACAAGCCTACTGGTATTAAAAACAGGCAAATTCACTTTGCATCCTATC
This sequence comes from Enteromius radiatus, assembly GCA_032357445.1. NCBI lineage: Eukaryota > Metazoa > Chordata > Actinopteri > Cypriniformes > Cyprinidae > Enteromius > Enteromius radiatus. The sequence continues at coordinate 21,590,281 of JAUCMS010000001.1, forward strand.
ATATTTTAATATTCTAATGAGCTGAATTTGTTTATGTGTTTTCTGATGCACTCGCACTAGTTGTTGCTGTCAGTAAATCTACCCAGGGACAGCAATAGTTTAACACACTGCAGTTCACTCTCCGACCACCAGGAGAGGCCAAAATCAACACACATTATGAGGAAATAAAACACTTCCTAACTCTAACTAATGTTTTTTTTATTATTATTAACGTTTTAGTAATGCATGAAATAAGGCCTGTGGTTATCACAAAATCAAGGTATTTTCATGTTTTATTCTAGATTTTAAAAATATGATTGTTATTTAGTGGCTAAATTGGACTACAGAGGTTGTCAAAGACACTAAACACTGAACACTGAAACTCATTTACTCACTAGTTGCTTTCACAGCCAGTGAGGCAAAAATGTTTTTAGGTTAAGATTTAAAAGAGTTGTTAATGGTGTGACCGAGGTTTAGTTAGTAACTGACATATGCAGTTAAATTCATAAAAGCTGATTATCACGAAGAACCACATTTGTAAGAATCTTACACTTTCACTGGCCACAGAGCTTATTGCCTGTTGGAAAACAATACAGCATATGCTGGTAAGGTATGTTCAGAAGCATTGTTGCTGGTTTGAGCAGGTCCTGGTTGTGTGCTGGTTTTAAGCTGGTCCTAAGCAACAATGCTTCAACATACTGGCCTACCTAAAAGTGTAATCACTGCATGCTAAAGATCATATAATAACATCTGGATCACACACTAATTCATGTACACAGTATAAATCGTTTATAAATCACTCAGTGGCCTAGGACCAAAATACATTGCAGATATGCTCAGTGAATATCACTCAGATCGAGTCAGTTAGAAATACCAAGGGTTCACACAAAACAAGGGGAATCTGCTTTTAGCTGTTACGCTGCCCGCAGCTGGAACCAGCTTCCAGAAGAGATCAGATGATCTAAAACAGTAGCTACGTTTAAATCTAGACTCAAAACTCCTCTGTTTAGCTGTGCATTCACTGAATGAGCGCTGTGCTTCATCCCAACTGATCGCATTCTGGATTTTAACGGTCTTAAACGTATTTTTAAATCAATTTTTAAATAATTTTTAAATCATCATATCAACCAGTTTTAACATTTTACTTTTTTTTATTGTTTTATTAATGATGATTCTACTTCCTCTGTGTGTGAAATGTGCTATATAAATAAACTTGTAACTGTAACTGTAAAATCCTGTAAAAACGCTGCTAGAAAATTGTTAATACAGTAGGTTAGCGATAGGTTAAGATAGAAAAACGAAAACATCTAACCAGACGTTTCATGTAATTTTACAGTAAAATGCTGTTAATTGTACATTTGTTTTAGAAGTAAATAGAACTAATCAATGTGTAATTTAATGACATTCCCACAATGTACATTTGGGCTTTATGTTACATCTTCTGTTGTTTAATGAATGTTTATTGCGTTATTTATGTGACATGTTTGGTGTTTGCATGAATGAGCCTCTATAGATCAGTATATACTTCTGCTTGTGATGAGCTTAGTTTTTTATATGGCTCTTTTACTATCACTATTATGTTAAAGGTACAAAACAGATATGAATAGAATTATTTAATTGCATGGTGAATTTACAGGTTTACATTCAGATGTTCTTGTTTGTCAGTTTGTACAGTTTACAGGTTTTGATCATGAATGTGTTTACATTTTTTCTGTATTGTTTTCAAATTTATTCTGGCAACTGCAGCTGCCAATTTTTATTTTTTTATTTATTTTTTTCACAGTGTAGCCGGATGACATCATAGTTCAAGGGCAATAGGGGAAGGTAAAAGTGCACTCTAAATTTTTACCAATCTGAACAGATTTCTGCTTTCTCCTCAGACTGACGCTGAAGTCTCCAGACCTGCAACATTATGAATCTACAGCAGTTACAAAATATCAGAGAAGAAGCTTCGATCTGTTGACCCTTCAAGCCCATCACAGAGAAACACACACACCAAACGGACAGCCTATAGGTCAGTTTAACCTGATAAACCCGCTTTCTACTGCCTTCAATGACCTCAGTAGCTGTAAAGCTCTCTATACTCTATACAGAGAAATGTTTTAAAGATTAAGATGAAATCCCTTCTGTTCACGTTTGGCAACACTCACCTTTTGTTCTTACAAAAGATCCTGTCCGTTAAGCTCTTAAACTTGGTCTCCCACCCTGAATAATCAGGAATGGTGTTGCTGGAAGGCTTTTTTCTTCATTCATTATTTTCCTGCCACCTTACAAATGCACGTTTTGCAATTATGAAGGTTACATGTACATGTAAACACACCCTGAGCAACAGTTGTCCTTCACACTTTCGGGAGTTTCTTGATCTGTGAGTAGAGAAATAGTGAATTAGGTCCTTCTGCATTTTTAATAAAACTGGAAGATGAATTTATATTAAATTAAAAACAGTAGTGAATATTATGTATCCATAAACATACTAGCCAACCCATATGTCACACAATACTAATGAACTGTCAAGAGAAACATTCATGGTTCAGAAACGGGATAAGCGTAATGCATGAAATGACTTAATCGCTACATCAGCACAAGAATTCATTCATATAGGCTCTATATAATAATTCATTCTGTTAATGTTGTTCAGTTATGCTTTGTAAAAGTCCTTAATGGTTGTTATTGTATATATCGTAAAAAAAAAACACATGTTTTTTAAATATGTTTTCAGGATTATTTTGCCTTTGTGCAGTTGTTATTAAGGAGCGGAAAGGTAGACCGATTTTTAAAACATTATGGTTATACAGCTAGTTATCGATCTTTATTCATCTAAAATGTTTTTATTTTCATGCAAAAAAACAACAACTCAGAGCTGTTATTTTTTGTGGAATTTTGAGGGATGTCAAACATTTCGTTTTATTTCAGGCAACTTTTTAAATAGTGTTTTTAGTCAGCTTTTCAACGCGATACTGACTTGACTTTTCAGCTAAGTAAAAATTTACCTGAAACTATTGTAGCTAGTTGCTGAAAGAAAAAAAAGTTACTAAAAACTACATACATATATATATATACCACAAATAAAATCAAATTCAAAATACTAATAATCAATAAGATTAAAATAATGCTGATTTGAAAGCCGTGTTATTGCCAGAAATCACTCCACTTGGTTTAAAAAAGAAGTAACAAGTTGTTTTTTCTTTGGTTTGTCATATATCTTCTGGAAACATTAGAAATAGTCATTTTGATAATGCTTTGTTTATCTTTTTCAGATTTTGACAGAGTTAACCTGATGATATAACATGAAGGTGGTGATGTTTTTATTTTAGGGTGAAATACTTTTACAATACAAGTAGTTTGTTTTCAGACACTGTGGCCGTGAATATGTGCTTGAATGCATCGTGAAATGCACATGCCATAAAGTCACTGTACCTTGAAGAGATTCTCTATCATCACATATGACATCACATCTTGCACGAAACACTGAAACATGAGGATTTTAGCCGCTCAGGGGCGACGAACTGATAAAAACGGCCCATCCGGTGCAGCACGTGAGTTTACGGTAACGTTCTGTGCTGTTTTTTCCACAGGCGCTGATTTCCAGAAGTTCACACTGAGCTCACATCCAGAGCCACTGGAGCAGACATGAGACGGAGCCATCAAAATAGCAATCAAAACCTTTCGATTGAGAGAAATGCATTCTTAGGCTGAAATGTAATCGCACAGCTCTATCAGTGCAGTCATGCAAAGCATGCGCTTGCTATTATTTTCCACTGGCACACAATCAAGAACCCAAGCCACGCATACTTCAAGCGCTTCTGTAGCGATTAGCATTTAAAGCAGTACTCAAATATAAACGTCAGAGAGTTTCACGTGAATCGCTTTGTAAAGTTTTGGGCGATTATGTTAAGCTGGCCGATCTGTGCAGCTGTTGGTTTAGATTTACCTCAAAGTACAACGTTAGAATACTTGATTTAAACTATGTAAATATTCAGATATCCCAATGCAATTCATTAGATGATCAAACAAATGAGTAACTAGCAGCGATCTTCACCTGCCTTTAAATCTTTATTTGACAAAGGCCATAGTGTGGGCGGCATATTTAATCATATTAAACGTTTAGATATCAATGAATCACGGCTGTGACGCCGTCATGCTGAGTCATGCTAACATTCATCTTGTGTTAAAAATAGCTCAAACTCCTCGAACTCGTCTTTCAGTTCCTGCAAAATGATACCTCACTTAATAGACAGAACAATTTAAGTTTTCATTGTTGGACAGTGGTCAAAAGGCTTGTGTCTGATATTCAATACTTGCATCATGACACATGATCATGTTCCTGGACTGTTTGTTCTGTTCTCTCTCCAGATGGCAATAAAGGTGTGTTTGAGTGATACTGACCTTAAATCAGTACAAGTATATTTAATAATCCAGCAATTAGGATATTTAATAATAGATCTACAATAAATGTATGCTTTTTAACATTTATTTAATTCATGGTTTATTCATTAATATTTTTTAGTTTTACCCCACTATAATAACACATAGTTTACTAAAAAACTAAAACGTAAAAAAAACTTCAACTGAAAATAAATAGTAAAAAAAACTTAAGCTATATATTTCGGCTAACTGCGAAAGCAATTTCTCATATGCATTTATTGCATCGATTGCTTGTCGTTTAACTTAAACTGAAAAAACATGTTACAGTAAAAATACTACACATGACAAACACAACAACTTTACATTCAATTTAAATGAAAACTAATTAAAATGAAAACCAATAAGATATTAGTAAAAACTAACAGCAACTTAAGATTTTTGGTAACACTTTATTTTGGGGTCTCTTAACTAGTTGCTTATTAGCACGCACATTTATTTGTAATTAAGCACATATTAATGTCTTATTTTTCAAGACCATATTCTACATCCATAAACTTAACAACTACCTTGCTAACTATTAATAAGCAGCAAATTAGGAATTTATTGAGGAAAAAATCATAGGTAATAGTGAATATGTGTTTTCTAAAGTATAAACCATATTTTTTATTTCAAATGTAAAAACCTATAAAGCATGTAATGTGCTTGTAGCTTGGATAATAAATATCAGGTATATGGTTCCACTAAGCTGGCCTCAAGTATCACTTTTAGCGTCTAAGATATAAAAAAACAAACTGAAAACTTTGTAAAACATGCTGCTTACCTCAGGCTGGCTAATTTGTTTGATTAGTTTAATAAATAGCTGTGATTTTAAAAGAAAAAAAAAAGTTAAAATGCTATAAATTGTTAGAAAAACTGTAAACTGACATTCTCAGAATTCCCTGCATTGCATTTCAAATTTAGTTTTTCTTATGAGTTTTGTTTATTAGGGTTGTATGTTCCATGAAATATTGTTAAATCAATGTTTACTGTTTATTTCAGTATAATGAGTGTCATCATGATGGTTGTTTAGTGCTTGTGTGAATCACACTGAGCTCCTTCTATTTATGTTCATATTTAAAATCTGCTGGTGATGGGCTTTGGTTCATCATGTGACTTTCTCATCATCAACCGTGTTTGGTGCTTATCAGTGTATTTCAAAGATACAAAACAAGATTTCAGTACTTTAATAGGTCGGTATATTAACATTGTATCAGCTCAGCTAATGAAATGACAGTATTTAACTGTAAATTTAACTTAAAACCATAAAACCAAAAACTTTACCGTATTTTTTACAGTAAAATTCCGGCAACCACAGCTGCTGTTTTTTTACCGTAAATTTTACGGATTTTCACTCACTTTGTGAGTGAGTGAGTGAGTTAATAAAGTGAGTTTAAAATATTTTTTCAATTCAGTAACACTTTTGTGTGCATCTGCATATTTGAAGGAACATGTATTTTGCAGAACTGAACAAAGATTGACAGCCTTATCATAGCAATGCATCATGGTATCATTTAGTTGAATAGTGTCACTCTGTCAAATACTCTAGATAAAACATCTCTGTAACAACACTACATACATCTGTTTGGTTATTAATTACTCCCGAAACTGTTTGGCAGTCCAGCTAGAATTACATAACAGGAATCCAACCACAGGTGTGCAACACAATACATGCAACACACAGTCTGGACTTCCCCTAGTCATCACCACTACGGCATTTTTGAATGAAAACAAACATATTTATGCTGTGACTTGTCTTTCTGACTATATTTAATCATAAAGGGCTGTTTCCTGGACAGGAATTAGATTAAGCCAGGACTAGACCTTCGCTAATTTAGGACATTTAAGAATTTTTAGAAACATGTCTTACAAAA
>JAUCMS010000001.1:21601243-21612981 GCA_032357445.1 Enteromius radiatus
AAGGGGTGATGCATACGGTTTGAGATAAAAATGAAATCGCGCTAAAATCCTGCAACATCGCATAGAGCACCTTTAAGGTCACTGAGGCACGCAAACCCCCTGACCACAATGAGGTGGCAATCCCTCAAGGGGTAAACTGAAAAATAAAAATTAAATAAAACAAAATAAAAAAAAATATCCTTAATCTAGATTTTGTCAATCAACGACATAACATTTATCTTAGCTGGATGGTCTAATTCTCAAAAACGTTTAACCTAAAGTAAGACTTAACACACTATAATATATATAGGCCTAGAATATTTACAAAAATGAAAGGTTGTCTTATAATTAAGCACGAGTGATTTACATGTTAAGTCAATGCAAAAACGCGATTAGACATCCTGTGGCGCGATGTTAAAAAATCTCAATCAGGAGCTTGCTCTAGTAGTGACGTGATTACTATGTAGCAGGCGGAGGCAGAATTCCGAAACAATGGAGGACAAAATCATCGTCGCTGTATGATACATCTTCGTACTTTCATAGAAACAGGAATAAAAAGGAAATAAATAATAGATTAATTAAACCAAAGTTTGCCTATGAGATATAACCAAAATGCATTTTACCTCATGTTTAACTACTAGAGAGACATCAGGAGGCAGCGGCAAGTGTCAGAATTACCGCGGTGAGGCTGCCCTCGGCAGATACATGAGCACTGAACACCTGAAATCGGCGAAGCAAACTTTTAAATAGGCCCTCTCTTTTTTAATAAACTGAACATTTGTGTTTTAAACAACTACATTCTCACTTAAAATGGACTTAAAACTGCGTTTCATGGCACAATAACAACAATATTTAGAAAATGTTGCGGTTTCCCCTCTGCCAGTGCACGAGACTGGAGCTGCATAGCAGGAGTCCCTCATGAAGCGAATTCGCAGCACTAATTTTCATTTGGTTCGTTTGGTGTGAATCCTGCGTTCCGCTAAATTTGCGCCGTTCAAATTCAAAAATCTGAACTTTGGCGAAAATTCGCGCCGCATTAACCAATCAGGAGCTTGCTCTAGTAAGCGGAGGCAGAATTCTGACAGCGATTTATTCACGCAAGCCGCGTCTGGTATGAACGTGCAGTGACCTTATGTTCACACCAGACGCGACTTGGGTGAATAAATTACGCTATTCGTGCGTAGTTGGACACTTGAACATTTCGCGTTTACTCGCTTCACGTGACACATTTGCCAACTAGCCTTCAAGAGAGTATTAGTAGCGTGTCTGTTAAATATAGCTTTATTTAACTTAGATGGTTTCTTAACAGACATACTAGGTATAGGATACTTTACAAGTATGTAAACATTCTCCTTACCCTCCTTAAGTCTACTAATACTCTTAGTAATACTCATATAATAAACATGAAAGTATTAGCTAGCTCATATTAGCTTAAATTTTAGTGTCACAGGAAACACTCAAATAACGCTCAGCACCTAACCACTCACAAGATGTAGAGCAGATCTTAAATACTTAAAAATCTCAAGATGTAGTCCATTATAAAGAAGCAGATTTAATATAGTGTTAATAATGTGTTATAAATAATCATACTCTTTATAATCACAAATACGTAAATATTATAATGTATTATAATTGTTTTAATGATTATTCATTAGATGTTAAACACATTATAAGGTTTTTTATAATGCGTTATGCATTCATTACAATGTCTTAAGAATAGCCTTATAATGTATTATAAATAAAGGCTTCATAGAAAGTGTTGCTGCATGTTCATATATCAAGTGTTATACAGTCCAAGAAGTCAAAAGGTAGCCATGCATTCTCATAAAATTCTTTTTACAGCATCTAAATCACAAATATGTTGTTAGATGTTTTATTTTTTAGAGAGCTCAAACCATTTATTTTTATTATGCGGCTGCTTTATGTCTCTCTTTGTTTGTGCAACTGCCCTGAATCATAATAAAAGATAAACTCTGTTTAACCAAATCTATTGTGCAAAGCCTGTTCCTTCTTTTATCATGGACATATTATATTACATAACCAAATGCATGATACTGACCATGTTATCTCCTTTGTACACAGTATGCATCATAACAAATGCATTAATATGTTATATTGAAATGTAATGAATATAAAAAATGATTAGCCTATTTATTTAATACATATGAAATAAGAAGTATAAATTAAATAAATACTATATAATAAAAAGCATAGTGATTGCATATCCACAAGCATACAATGAAAAATTGTCTTTTTATCAAATTTTGTATTTGTCCTGTGCCATGTGAAGTTCACATTTGCATGCTGAAACAACAACACACAAAGGTCAAAGCAAGCATTTTCGAGCGAACCTAGTATTTGTGTGCTATTTGAATACACTCAAATGAGCCCTCGCAGTGAAGCTCAGAGATTTGGACCAAGATCTGGCTGCAATGGAGAACATCCATCTGGTGTGACAGTGCAAAAGATCATATTTGACTTGAACAGTTTTCATTGCGTAATTCACAATTGCTAAATGATCCTTTAATTAGAGTTGTGAATTATCAGCACTTCAGATCCACCCAAACAAAACAGAGTAAAGACCTGAGGCTTTAGAGAGTCACAGCAGTAGCATTATACAAGCGATGGGCTCTAGATGAAGATGAGTGCGGCATTCAGCTATTTGAATTGGAAATGCTGCTGTTTGTGGGTGTGGGCGAGTGTGTTGCAGAACATCATAATCCAAAGACAAACAGAGCTCAAAGCATCAAAACATCAGCTTCACATGCACTCACAGATGGAAACAATCAATAAGCAAACACATGATAACAAGAATGACAACCTGAGATTCTGGGCCAGCATTTGTGATGTTTTAAGTTTTCGGAGAAATGACGTGACAGGAGTGTGATCTCCTCGTGATGATGGGACGGACCAACAGCACAGGTGGAGGTCAGTCGGACGTATATAAGATGGACCACAGAACAAAAAAATCACTGAAGCTGGAGAAGACTCTCCAACAAGCAGCATCTCAACAGATCCTCTGGTAAGATGCATTACAATTTGGTTGTATTTCATGGTTTTTTTTTTGTTTTGTTTTTGCTCAAACTAATCATTAATAATTCACTGCTGGTCAATTAAAAAAATTAAGGAATAAAAACTTCGGATGAAAGCATACGTATGTAGTAATTATTATGTAGCAATGATTACTTAATTTTGATTTTATATATGACGCATGTATTATAAAATTAGTGTATATATGTATATATATATATAAAATAAATTAATAAATATAGATGTTACAAAGCGGGTTACATCTACATTTTTATATATATATATTTAATTGGCTTTTTTCATTAATTGCATTGATTGCTCTAAAATGTACGACGGCGTTTTAGCGCCACCAAAAAAAAATAATCTAAAACTACGAGATTAAAGTCGTAATATTACGAGAATACAAGTCAAAACTACGAGAATAAAGTCAAAATATTACAAGAATAAAAGTCGAAATATTACGAGAATAAAGTCGAAATGTTTCAAGTTAAAGTTATAATATTTAGTATAGTGCACTTGCAAATGACGTGGATTGAGAGAAGGCCACCGGGATTTAGGCATATTTGAATATTGTTGCGTCCGAGCAGCGTTTCATCTTACTGGGATGAGATCTAAGAACTCGCGGAAACCGCTTAATATCAAGAATATGATCTTTATTAAAAGACTGAACAGGAACACCTTTTTATCTTAACATCAGCTCACACACTCAGTCGACATTTCTTTGGGGGGCGCTGTAGCTCCCTTATTTATCCCTGTTTAATACACTACAAAGACATTTATGATTATTAGCAGAGATGATATCATGTGTAATATTCGTGGGACAGTATGCTTAGAAGTAATATTTCATGTCTTCCATTGGATTCGTTATAGTGCGTCACCCAAAAGCAATAAGATTCACCCCTTTAATACTTTTAAAGCTTTCAGTTTTACAGCGAAACACAAATTGTGTTTTACAGTAATGTGTTGTTCAAGATCGCTGTATTATATATTTTGATTATTTGTAGCATGCCAGACACCCAGCAAAACTGGCAGGTTTTGAAAGCAGAAAATATCTCTGGGTGCTCCCAATCTAGGCCGACTTTATTCTCGTAATATTTCGACTTTTATTCTTGTAGATTCGAATTTATTCTCATAGTATTAGATTAGTTCGTTTTTTTGGTGGCACTAAAATGCCGTCGTAAAAATGAGACGCCAGTGTTTCTGGAATTTATAAAACAGAACACATGCTTATTTCGATTAATGTTTTATTTCTTATTTGGGTATATAGCACAAGCTTTATTTTTTAAAGATGTTTTTTCCAAGGCATTGTGTAACGAACGAGTCAAAGGCATGCGGATCCATGTGCAGTTATTAATTTCAGAATCGACAGAATCAAGGTCGAGGTAAAACAGGCAGATATCGGGGCAGACAGCAAACAGTCATAAAAGATTAAACAGTCCAAGCTAACAACGGGAAAAAACAAACGTGGGTAGAACGGTCAGAAAACACAGCCAGGGCAAATCAAGACTTTGCGGTTAGTTGGTTTGAGAGTCTGGCTTATATGCAGGGAGCAATGAGTGTGTGGGTGTGGTAATGATGTGCAGGTGTGTGTGATTAGTCCAGGAGCGAGGCATAAATTAATCAACGATTAAATCCCCCTTATTTATATTTCTGAAAGCATTCTTTGTTTACAGCATTTTTTCACACCTGCCTAAAACTTTTGCACAGTACTGTGTGTTGTAATCTGTAATCAGAGTTTCCTGTATTAACCAAACACATGTAATCTCCAGATTTCCAAACAAAGCGAGATGAAGAGTGCTAACTCAGTGAAGATGTTGGAGGCGTTGGCTCTGGTTCTGCTGGTATTCAGTGTGACTGAGGGGCGGATTATGGGTAAATGTGAGCTGAAGGCCAAGCTGGACGCCGCTCAGTTGCAGCAGATCACCATCAAGAAAGAGACGATAACTGTGAACAGTCTCATCGCCAGACGTGAGTTGTTGTCCTTCAGGATGCCAAATTACCCTGTTTTATGTCAGATTATGTGACCCTCATCTATATATTTCTTCCTTTCTGAGGTAGTTGTCTGCAAGGCCAGCACCTCAGCCTTCAACACCAGCTTTGTCAAAAACATCACGGTCCTAAATAACGAAACGAGCCCAGAACAGGCAGCACTTCAAGTTCCACCTCAAAACCAGTCATCTGGATCTCCAGATAAGGTTCTATCATCTGGTTCTCCTCTAAAGCATCCATCATCTGGAGCTCCAGCTAAGGTTCCAAGCTCTCCAGCTCCTTCAAAGGTTCCATCATCGCGACTTCCACCTCCGGCTCAAGCTGGAACTCCACCTAAGCCCCACAAACCGGCTCCCACTAAAAAACCTGAGGGCTCCCGCCATGAGACGCATCAACTACATCTGAGCACAGCTACCAAAGTCGTTGGGCACCTGTACGGTGTGTTTCAGCTCAGCGATCAGGTGGCCTGTAATTCCGGCATGATCCCATCACTCAACGTCTGCAACATCACCTGCTCTGGTGACTGTTTTTAATTACTGCACTGTAGCAACCAATAATGTAAACGTTAAAAAAAATAATTATTATTTTTCTTTTTTGCAAACCAGCTTTCACTGATGATGACATCACCAATGACATCGCCTGCGTGAAGACCCTGACAAACGTCATGTAAGTACAGCAAATTCATGCTTGCTTTAGCTACCAATGCTGTTTCAAAGTTTCAAATTCAAAGAAGGATATGCTTTTTTATGTTATGTTATGACTGCATGATAATACAAAAGTGTTCGCATTTTTATAAAAACGTTGGGTCACACTTTATATTAGGTGGTCTTAACTACTATGTACTTACATCAGAAAATAAGTATTGCGTTCACCTTGTTTTGCAAAACACTTTTGCTGCAATTGAGGAGGGATATGAGTATAGGGACAGGTATGAGAAGGTTTAAGGGTGGGTTAAGGTCTAAGGGATAGGTCAACAGAATAAATTATAAATGTAATTACATATAGGTACTTTACAAAAATACATGTACAAACTAAAAACATGCATTTGTGTGTATTCACTGTATCAAATGATTATTTTATATGTAAGTACACAGTAGTTAAGGTCACCTAAAATAAACTTATGATATAAATGTAAATATTTCAAATGCAAATATCTAATTTCTTAACAGGAAAGGGAAACCCAAAGATGTCCCGTTTGATGTTAAGAAGATGTAAGTTTAAATGAATGAAATGTAATATATATATATATATATACAATGATGGCTAATATTATTAGAATATTAGTATTTTCACCAGCTAAAAATGGCTGTAAGTGAGTAACCATTTTTAGCTAGTGAAAACGTGTGTGTTTTAGTTTCTCTACATGTGACAAACACAGTAATTGTGTCCATGTCTTGAGGAACAGAATCAGGTCTGAAAGTATCTTCTGTGTGTTACAGTGTGGAGATGATGTTGGTGAAAGAGTGTCAGTCCGTCACTCCTCAGAAATACTTTGCTGACTGTGTTTGAAACAGATGGAGCAGACTCACACAAGATTAGATTCTTCCTGCTGCATTACTTACACACACACACACACACACACACACACACACACCAGTCTGATGCTTTCCATGCCAACTGTCTTTGATTGAATGGTAAAGAGGTCATTATGATGGTGGTGGGAGTTTAAATAAGTGTGCATTTTAGTTTTTTACTGTAATCCTGTGAACATATGTTAATGTATAAAACTAAATATATATTAGTGTATAATCTAATATGATAGTGCTGCTGCTGAGGGCTTTTAAATACTGTCACTTTATCATTAAAAATAAAACTAACAAACCACTTCAAGTGTTCTCTTTTTTTCTTGAAGATACCACATAGTTGTCAAATATATGCATATATATAGTCATTATGTATCATGAGGGAAAAGAGAATAAGCAAATATATAAAATTGTTTAAATAATTAAAGTAAAAGTAAAGGTAAAGTTTTAGTTTAACCATCACCAGCTGCTGTCTGAAATCTAGTGCAATCTGTATTCTATGCATTTTAGATGCACATAAAAAATAAATAAGAATGATTAAAAATGATTCTTTTAGATCATGCATGCAAATTGACAAATATTCAATTCTATTTTTTAAGACAGACTGAGAAAATGCCATTTTTTATATCTTTAAATATTCACATATTGTATTTTTGATGAATATAAATGTTGTTGGAGACAGATAAATGATGTCTTCACTGTCTTCTGTATGTGATTCATTGGACTTTGTTAGAATCTCCTCCACCTGCGGCTGCTCCTGTGCTCGGATCATTCCCTAATTAATACTGAGATTAATGTACATCTCTAAAAGTGAGCTCTGGTTCCTCCCAAGGTTTCTTTGTCATCCACCCAAACGGTCGTTTTTGACATGATATTCTGCAAAGCAGCTTTGGATGAGCATGTATTTTGAAAAGCATGCAAAAAACACTTACAATCTTTCCCAGTAAAACCTTTTGTTCCTGCAACAACTGCATGTCGCATGAGACTTTGACACACAAACCCATCTAGTGTGACAATGCACAAGATCAAGTCTGATTTGAACTGTCCTTTTGGATCATTCACTATTACTAAATGATCCTTAAATTAGCCTGTCTGCTCTATTTTTTGAGCTTCTATAAACTGCTATTTAAATGTCAGCGCCTTGCCCAAAATGCACTTTTGCACAAAAGCATTTAGTCTTTATGAGGACCTGTGATGTTCACCCCGCCAACTGATCCACCCAAACAAAGGACAGCGAGGATTTAAAGCTTTACAGAGTGATTTCTGACCTCTATTATCTGTCTGCTGCAGACATGCCACATCATTTTCAGAATCACTCACTGCTGGAAATTATTGAAAAAATACAGTGAACCGCATACGTGAAATATGTGCAGATGTGCGGATAAGGATTTGTCCCGTGTGCTTTGGGTGTATGAAGAAGCCTTGGGAGGAACAATAATTCAGCAGGCAGGTTCTGACATGAATTCAGCAAAAACGTTAATCTCACAATTAACTGTAGGATGAAGCAAAAGCCCAGGTGCAGCTGGAGGTGGAGGAGATTTTAACATATATAAGTCTGAAGAGTCACAGCAGAGAAGACGCTGAAGACTGAGGAGCATTTAAAGACTACAAAAGATATCTGGTAAGAATCATGTATGGTTGTTAATAATATGGTTTTCCAGCCTGATCTCACGGCAATTCGTACATATTTTACGAAGTGGCTATTTCGTACAAATTTGTACGACCTCACTCATATGAATTCATACGATTTACTCTAAATCGTACGTATTTTACGAGATGCCAATTCGTATGATTTTGTACGAATGACCTAAACATAACCCCGCCCCAAATTTGACACCTCGTACGAATATGTACGAATTGCTCGTGAGATAGCGTTGGGTTTTCCAGCTGTCTGGATGCAAGTTTTGTGTCCAAAATCTGCTCATTCTGAACAAAAATACAGATCAAAAATACAGTAATATTGTGAAATGTGATTAGAATTTAAAATATATGCTTTCTATTTGGATATATTTTAGAATGTAATTTATTCCTGTGATCAAAGCAGATTTTTCAGCAAAATTCTATATTTTTGTGGAACCAACGTTTTTCTGGATTCGCTGAAGAATACAAAGTTCAAAAGAAAAGCGTTTATTTGACTTTTTTTTTTTTTTGTAAATGTCACTTGATCAATTTAATACATATTTTCTAAATAAAATGATTTTGGATTTCAAGTGTAACTGCATTTGTTTGTTTGAAGTGAGATACATTTTAATGCCTCGGAGTGATATATCTGACCAATAGAAATCTCCGCTTTCACCCTACAGTTGACTCTCCAGACAGCAGAGATGAAGAGCATAAAGCCAGTGAAGATGTTGGCGTGCTTGGCCTTGGTTTTGCTGGTGTCCAGTGTGACTGAGGGACGGATTATCAGAAAATGTGAGCTGAAGGAGAAGCTGGAGGCGGCTCAGATTCAGGTGGTTCGAGCCATGGGAGACAAAATGACTGCAAATGATCTCAACGCTAGACGTGAGTAACAGATTCCTTTCACTCACTGTTATATATATTTATACGACAATATGTTGTATGGATCAAAATGATCCTTTTTTATTAAAACATTTCTACCATAAATATATCAAAACTTAATTTTTGTTTAGTAATATGCATCACTAAGGACTTCATTTGAACTACTTTAAAGGCTCAGATTCCAGATTTTCAAATAGTTGTATCTGGAATAATTACGGTCCTATAATAACAAACCACACATCAGTGACCAGCATCATGCTCACATGCTTTTTCTTTCGCTCTGCAGTTGTCTGCTTGGCCAGTGCTACAGGTTTCAACACCAGCTTTGTCAAAAACATCTCCGCCAGACCTAAAGAGCTCTTTAATATCCACTCTATCAAGCCAAACGCAGCGCGGCGTCCCGTCTGGAGCCTGTACGGTGTGTTTCAGCTCAGTGATCAGCTGGCCTGTGATTCTGGTTTGAACCCATCTATCAATATCTGCAACACCAGCTGCTCTGGTGAGTTGGACAAGATCGACATTAAAACACTACATCCTATGTTTTCTGAATTCCGATTGCTTTCAACATAGAATAAGCTTTCTCTCTTTTCTCAAAAGCTTTTGCTGACGACGAAGTCACAGATGACATCGCCTGCCTGAATACCATAATTAGCAGCATGTAAGTACACAGATACTGGATTGCGTAACGAATGATCTGTCATTTCACAGGTACTGGATGACATTAAATTAGTTTTTAAAGTTAGTCAAATAATATAAAATAAATCTAGTAAACCTTTATATATTTACAGCAAATTTGTACTAACATGATTAAGCATTTTTTTTTATGTAAAGTCATAGTAATGCTATCGTAGATTTGTCTTTTGCTATTGAAGCAAATCGAGATGTAAAAAAAATCTGTGTCCATTCAAAATGATATAAGTTTACCGGACTATGATGACTTAAAACGTAAAAGGATTTCTTTTTTTTTTTTCCTTTACAGCAAACCTAGACCCAAAAACATCACCAGTCTTCCACTTGTAACGTAAGTTGAAAGCAATCCATAATTTATAATTTCATATATGCAAAAAACACCTATTGCAGCAAAAACAAGATACCTTTTTTTGCCAGTTCTTGCTTTCTCTGGGTACACACTCAGAAATAAAAGTACACAAACTGTCGTTTGTACGTAAAGGCTCCATTTTGGTACATTAAAGGTACATATTATTACTTTAAGTAACCTAATAGGTATAAAAGTGTTGGTTTGTTTTTAACAGCTTTTGTACCTTTACTTCTGAGAGTGTATGAAACCTTTAAACTCATTAATATTCATCAAATTTAATATAATATGAAACTTTAAGTTAGGGACAAATAATATTTGACTTTGCACATTAATTAATACGCTTGTTTTTACCTCAAATAGGTTCAGAAGCCTGAATGTTTACAGTGTGACTTTCTTTTGTGTGTTACAGATTGAGCACTATTTTGGTGAAGGAGTGTCACTCTGTGGTTCCTTCTCAGTATTTTGCTGAGTGTTCGAGTGCAGTAACACCAATGACTGAAACAACATTATGCTCTAGATCTGCATTAGTCGATCATTAGGACTACCTAACTAACAGTACTAGTAGATCAGCTGCATCCAGTCACTTTAAAAACACAACAGTCTGATGTTTCCACGGCAACTGCCTTTGAATGGACAGTACTGAGGTTGTTATGATGGTGGTGGGATCTGTGCGTGTTTAAACAGGTAAAGACTCTGAATAGAGGGAGCTTGTGCATTAATGAGCTTTCTATTATTCCTGTAGTATTGAAGATATTTGGTGGCATTTTCCATTTCTGGCTACAACTGTAATAAAGCAGCTTGTTCCTTGAATCTCACTGTGTCAGAGTGTGTTCATATTACTTTACCTTATTATGAATAAATGAACTCTTGCATTAGTACACCACTTTCACCTGAAGTTTTTAAAGAAACTATTGAAAACACATATTTTAAGTGCCGTTTCTAATGTTTATTATTATTGTATAATGATTATGGATTAAAGACACAAAAACCCACTCCAGTATTTCACAATATTAAAATATTTCATGTGACCAATAAAAAAAGCATCTTAAACAATTGTTGGCCTTCTGAAAGGTGTGATAATGTACTGTATTATGCTTTTAGTACTTTGTTGGGCCCCAAGTCTTCTCATCTTCCTCTTGACAATACCCCATAGATTTTCAATGGGGTTTAAGTCAGGTGAGCACAGTTATTCCATGGCTATTAAACCAGGTACTGGTAGCTTTGGCTTTGTGAGCAGGTGCCAAATCCTGATGGACAATAAAATCATCATCTCCAAAAAGCTTGTCAGCAGCGGGAAGCATTAACTGCTCTAAACTCCTAGTAGACAGCTGCGTTAATTGTGGACTTGATAAACGACAATGGACCCACACCAGCAGCAGATGACATGGCTCCCCAAACCATCACTGACTGTGGAGACTTCACACTGGCTGTAAGCAGCTTGACCATTGTGCCTCTCAATGTCCCAGAGTCTTCCTCCAGATTTCCAAATGAAATGCAAAATTTGCTCTCATCTGCAAACAGGACTTGGGACCACTGGGTAACAGACCAGTACTTTTTCTCCTTAGCCCAGCACAGATGCTTCTGATGGTTCACTAGTTCGCGCTTTCTCATTAATGCGTGGGAATAAAAGGTGCTATAAAATAAAAGCAAATTTGGCGAGCTGTCCGGGGAGCGAG
>JAUCMS010000001.1:21613081-21623805 GCA_032357445.1 Enteromius radiatus
CAATGCTATACTAGTGATATACAATATTTGCTGACAGTACAGATAACTTTAATATCCAGTTTTGTAAATATGAACGTTTTGCTCCTAGCTAGCTATTGCTATGACGTTAGACTAGATTTGCCTTACCTTCGAGCAGATGCAAGTATGCTTGTTTATTCTCTTGACATTTAGCTGGGAGTGGGGCTTAATCCACTGGCTCATATTGTGTCTTTGGCTTTGGGAAGGGAAAAAAACTCCCCCAGCCAAACGTTTGGGGTACCTACTGTCGGACTTACATGTGCCACAGCCACATCGCTTCACCATTTTGCGTGCCAGAGGCCCGCAGCTTGACGGACCTTGCTTACTTAGTAAACGTTGCTAGGATGTGTGATTGGACAATGGCCGATTTGGGGCGGGGTTTTGCGAAAGGTCAATTTTGAATATAGGAGCATGTGAGCGCTTTGGCGCTGAAATTGTTGCCATAGAAACACATAATTTAAATAGAATAGAATGTCACGTGTTGTCATCCCGCAATAGAATGTCACATGATTCAAAGTTGGTGATTTGTTGCTTGAGTACATTTATTATTATCATCAGTGTTAAAAAACAGTTGTGCTTCCTAATTATTTTTGTGATGGTTTTTTTTTTTGTTAGTTTTTTCAAACCTGTTTTCATAAAAGAACTTCAATATGTCATTAAGAGCAGTTAAATAGGTTTTGATTGTCAACTTTATAGCGGTTTAAAACACATCTCAATATAAAAGCAGTTCAAAGTCTAAAATATTATAGATACAAAGTTGATGTCAGACAGAAACTGGCACTGGTCGATGCCAATAGCAGGGTGTGTGACACGTTAAATGCCATCTGCTAACAAACGGCAAGTGTGAGCGTGTGTGTGTGCGTGGGTGTAGAGCCAGCGGGAAGGGAAGACGGTTTTGATAGGTGGTGTTGTGTTTACGTTGAGAAGAGAGAGCGCTGGAGAGGGTCACCCGGGGACATGGACTCTGTAAAGACTTGCCTTCTTCTAATATGTCAACAAACAGCATTGATGCCATGGTCAGGCCAGTCTGAACCAAAACGGCACTGTTTACATTAAAAAGAGGAAAATCAGACGATAAAAGAGAAGTAGTACAGTAATGAAAATGTCCTTTTCTGAAGAATGTTAAACATAATTGTTATATCAAAAAGGACAATTATAGCATGAAATACAAAGAAAACACTTTTTTTTAAAGCAACACTGAGAAGGACACATTGAATTGATCAGAAGTGACAGTGAAGACTAATATTTTAAATAAATGCTGTTCTTTTGTTCTAATGTTTTCAACATTATTACAATTAAAAAGAATAATGTGCAGCAAATCAGCATATTAAAACGATTTCTGAAGGATCGTGGTACACTGAAGACTGGAGTAATGATGCTGATTTGACCACAGGAATAAATAGCATATTACAGTATATTCGCACAGCTTTTACTGTACTTTTATATGATAATTTTTCCAATAAATGCAGCATTAGTGAGCAGAAGATATTATAATGTTATATTATAGACAAAATTGGCATTGTACATACAGTAATTTAATTAAAATAAATACAAATTCTACCATGTTGTATAATTAATATACCACGTATTATTATTGTAAGTCTCTTTGGATAAAAGCGTCTAAATGGCTATATTTATTTTCTAAACTTGGCCCAATATGCCTTAACAGATTTTCTCTTTTTTGTTAGTACTCTGAATGGGAATGATTTTGGTTAGCATAATAATAAATGTGATATATGGAGATCACGTGATGCAAACAGAGAGAAACGAATATTAAACTTGAATGTGATTGTGTCTGTGTTTCAGCTGCGAGTCTCCCGTCTCCTGCTAACGTGTCTATTCAGTGTGACAGCTATGGAGTTGAAGTTCGATGGGAATATCCTGATCTCCATCGAGACATTTCCTTCCAAGTGAAGCTGAAAAGCGAATCAGGCGAAAGGTAAATCATCTGAATAATAAAGCTAATTTGATCTTGATTAATTAATCTTTCACAATAGCAGTTAAATCATAATCTTGTTTAGTTTGAAAGTGTTTTCTGCCTGAGCTTATACTGTTATTGTTTATTTTTGTTCCAGGACCTCTAATCTTACACAAAATCATCGTTTAAACATATCTAGTATGCTGCCCGATGTAGCATTCAACCGCTTCTATGTTAATGTGACGGCCGTGCGAGGAGGACAGAGGTCAAATTCAACCCGTTCAGATTTCTTCGGCTATAATATAAATCATGTGATCAATATTAAGTGTATGTGTAGCTTGCATTTTTATTGGAAATATTATTTATCATAATACCAGCAGTATATAATACCAGTATAATCTAACCATACTGTTGTCTGTTCAGGTTATTTTGATTTTCCTGAGGTTGAACTTTCTCCCAAAGATGGCAAACTTCTCGTCCAGTTCATCAACCCTCTTCAGCTGTACAGAAACTCACCGGCTCTGCCCAACGTCAATGATCTGAAATACTATATCGAAACAGAAGAGGTAACCTGCACTTTTTCCTGTCTGCTCAACCAAAAACAAAAAACCCTCACTCAAAGAATGTTATAATCATTTATAGCTTTAATAAAGACCAAAATGCAACATAAAATTCATTCCTGCATCATGACTCCAGTCTTCAGTGTCACATGATCAGCCAGATATATGCTGATTTGTAAAACAAAAGTTTTATTTAATATATCGGTTTTTTTTAAATGTGGTCGATTCAAAATCTATTCTCAAAGATTTACGGTAATCTTATTACTAGTCTAATGTAGTCTACACTAGTCTAGAAGCGGTTCCAGTTGTGTTTCTACGTGAGCCTGGTACGGCGAGGCACGATTACAAACCGTTCTTGGCACGGAACCGAGTGCATGTGCGTGACGCCTCCAATCAGGATCTGTCACTTGTCAGTTCCTCCGTAGCTTGCTATATGTAAAGGTTTGTGTTACCACGGCAACGACTGAGCATTTGAATTGAATCCATTATCAGCCCCACAGTGGAAAATGAACCGTGCTGGCCGGCTCGGATCGGTCCTTCAAATAGAACCGATCGGCCCGATTGTGGAAAAGCGGATAAGATATACAGTATGCTTATCACCCAAAAGCCAGTATTAGTATTCCCTCACCATTCATAGGCCTGCAACCTACAGGTTACAGCTAATGCTGGGATATTTTATCCTAAACATAAAATAAGCCGATTCTGTTTAATCAAGGCATGTGTTCTGACTTTTTCAGTATCAAAATTCTGTCTATTGATTGAATGCATTTGAAATATAGAGTTGGGTTCTGTTTTATTGTACCTAAAATAAAAAAAGTGTTTGATATACATTGTGGCTTGTGGCTCTTTTATTAATTAACCATTTGTAATCTTATGTTTACTGTTCATTTTTATAAATGTAGGATTTGTATTAAATCTATATTCATTCATATAATCAAATCAAATCGAAATCGAATGGAATTGAGAGCTTGAACATCGAAATCGAATCGATACCCAGCCCTACTGATTGGCTGCTCAAGACATATTTCTGATTATCTGTGTTAAGATGTGCCGTTTTTGGGGAAACTATGATTTTCTCTCACTTTTTCACTAAATCTTTGATCAGCAGTGTATATCTCAAGTGAAAAAATGCTAATTTTGCATGAACTTTTCTGTTAAAATGGTGTTTTCTCTACAGGACATGTATGAAGAAACCTGTGAACAGAAGCAAAATACCTGCGAGACATCTGTCGAGTTTTCTGAGCACAGAGGTGTATACTGCATCAATCTGACTGGAACGATTGCACAGAGTTCTTTCCATCCCAGAAGCAGCTGTTTCACAGGAGACATAAGAACATGTAAGTCCAATTTCAACCGAACAATCTTTCGTTCACTTCACAAAGCAGATCAAATGAAGACAATTATTTTGATTAATTTTATTATGTGTTGTATTTGCTAAGAGTAGATGATATACTTGACTGATGTTTTTGGTTCTTCCAGATGTTCCGTTCACTGTGTACTTGTATCCAGTGCTGGGGGTGGTTTTAACGCTGCTGTTTATAACTCTCATCATTATGCTGTTAGCCAAGAAGTACAACTCAGAAATGAAGAAGAAAGTTCACGATATGCTTCCAGTAAGTTGCTTTTTGACCTGTTCTTGATATTTCTGTGCACCTTTTTTAGTAAAACATAGAAACTGAATGCAACATTATGCATCTACATTATCATATTATCATATATTAGTGTGTCTTACCATACTGTATTAAATTATTATATTAATAATGAACACACTGGTTTTAGTTTACTACACTCACACACAGGCTTACTTCCGCATTGAAGAATAAGGTGGATAAAGTTGACTACTATCTATTTAATGCTCAATAAACGATTAAAAACATAACATAAATTATTAACATTTGCTTTTGGTCATCTAAAGTAAAATAACATTTAAATATTAGATGAAAATCTAAAACTTAAAAAAGTATGGAAGTATTTTTAACATTTTACTAGAATAAAAAAGTACTATATTTACTAAAATTACGCTGCATTAAAAATACATTAAATCTAAGAATAATAACTAATATTAGAAAATCCGCAAATTAGGTTAAACTAAAAATAATGTCTTGGAAGCTCACTGAAATAAATTAAAAAGAAAATTCAAGTACTATAATTACAAAATAAAAATAAAATGAAACAAAACAAATTAAATGAAAATCTTAAACTGTCCAAAACAAAGTATCAATTAGAAATGTTGACTTGGATAGAAGCAAAATCAATTTTATGTAGTAAAATGATTAAACTGAAATAAAATACTACACAGAAATATATATAAAAATGCAAATGAAAACACAAAAAATTATTCAAACTAAAAAAAGAGGACATTAAATGTTGTCTTGGACTATAAATAGAAATAGAATAAATAAATAAATAATTTTTTTATTACCTAAAATGAAAATTCGGTCATTAATTACTCACTTGTTCATCTTCAGAACTCAAATTAAGATATTTGTGATGATATCAGAGAGCCATCTGACCCTCCATAGACAGCATCACAACTGAAATGATCCCAGATCCAGAAACGTGGTAAAAACACCGCTAAGAAAGTCCATGTGACATCGGTGGATCAACTTCAGTTCTGTGACGATAGCAGAACCGGTGTTTCTGGACCTGGGATCATTTCAGTTGTGTTGCTGTCTATGGAGGGTCAGATGGCAATATCTTAATTTGTGTCCCGAAGATGACCGGAGGTTTTATGGGTTTGAAATGACTCGAGGGCGAGTAATGAAATGACAGAATTTTCATTTTTGGGTGAACTAACCCTTTAAACCAAAATATATTAATAGCTAAATAAAAGGAATTGTCTAATGTTGTTTGGTTTTCTTTGGTAACGAAATTCACACTTTTTTTGGTCAACCATGCATTTACTTTGTCAGAAGTGTCCTGCTGTGTTTTTTGTGAGCGTGTTACCCAGCAGCATTCCTGCACGGGGACTGTAAACGGTCTCTTTCTGGTTCGGTAGGTTTTCCCTCCACGACCACAGCTGCCAGGAACACTGCATGTCCAGCAGGATGATGTGGAGGGAGATGTGTGGATCGAGCCGGTTGAGGACCTTGAAGAGCAGACCACGCAGATACCATTAACCTATAACGACAATCTTGAAAGCAGCAAATCAGAAGATAAACTCTACGGGCCTAATGACCTTGTTGATGACGAGCAGAGCAACCAGTCGGATTTTTACGACTGTCCACATGCTCCCAGACAAAGACAGGAGATGAGTCCCGGAGATACGGTGGATGGTTATGGACCCAAACTGCTTTTAGACATCTAGAAGGGAAGGGAAGTACCGTAAAGGCAGCAAAATCCCCATGCACCTGTCGCCACGACGTGTTTTGGGAAGATGACATGGGACGGGACTGTTGGTACACATACAAGCCCTCACATGACATGAATGGAATTCCCCTGGGCTTTCCGGTTTGTGGCACAATGGAAAACATGTTTGGCATTAGTCCTCATCACGCCTCTTCTTTTATTTGAACCGAAACTCCTCAAGCACTAGTTCAGGGAATTGTTTTACTTTTTCTTCTTATTTTGAGCATTATATGTTCCGTACTACTTCTATTGTGCTACATAATGTCATTTTATCTCACATGCAGACGGAGTCTTACCTTGTGCCCTTTGAACAAAGTTTTACAGCATCTTTTTATTTTTTTTTTACAAGCACTGCTCAGGTCATGTGACTTTATTTATTCAGCAAGGATTCATTAATCAAAATTAATGCTATTGTTTTGCACCTTCTCCGTTCATTTAAAGCTACAGTATCATGATTTCTATAAAAAGTGTGAAGCAGCACATTGATAATAATCAGAAATGTTTCTTGAGTAGCAAATCTGCATATTAGGGTGATTTCTGAAGGATTGTAACTGGAGTAATGGTTCAGAAACAAATTACATTTTATACTATAATCAAATAGAAAACAGTTATTTTTAATTGTAATAATATTTCTGATCAAAAAAATGCAGCCTTGATGAGAAGAAGAGATCGAAAATCTTTGAACAGTAGTGTTTAAGTTTCTGTAATTTGGTGGTTTTTATGTGACGCCAGAGCTTTTCTAAAACACTTCCAACTTCCATTTTTGCCAAGTCAAACTCATACTGGATGTAATTGTAACACGGCGTGGTCATGTAGCAGAGCTTCAGCATGCTCACTCCACCATCAAAACAGGAACTTTTGAGGTCAAAGTCATTTATTGTTCAATTGGACTATGAATGGTATTTATAACAATGATGGGAGAGGACAAGAGATTTCCATGATGATGAACTGACAAGCCAATCTAGCTACAGGTAGCTGATAGTTTGCATTGTAAAAAAGAAAAAAAGTTTTTATTAAAACTGGATTGGAAAAATAGTACTTCTATTTTTAATATATAACTGATTGAAAGCCTTTGAATATGATGTTTAATTACATTTTGTACAAAATAAACGTCATGAAGAAATTAACTCCTGTTGACTGTTTACTTTCAAACAATCAAACTTAAATAGAACGGTTTCTGTAGATTCCATTTGGTCTCCATGGCAACACTATTCAAAAGCATCTTTCAGAACGCATACTCTCTGTATGAGTCAAACGAACACGGAAGTTCTGGTATGGAGAATAATGCCATCATGTACTGCCACAGTGTAACCTGTGAGCTGACGTGTCTTCAGTGAGGTCCTGTAGTCTCCGTTGGTGTTGGAAACATTGCAGTCTCTGGAGCGCCTCTGCCGTCCTACGAGAGCTTCAGGCCCTGAACGTTTGCTCTTAAATTAACCATCTGCTTCTCCTGCATCTGCTTCTCCTGTTTGAACGCCAGTTTGTTTGCTTTCTTCTCCGACCTCCTCTCCTAAAACAATATAAAAGTGCTTTTCAAGTAGTTATACTGCCGGGCACTGAAATAATAGCAAGTGTCGACGGATAAAAGCCTATGCTTGCCTGTTGCATGACACGAATGAATATTTAGCTTCTTTTTTTTTTTTTTTTACAACTGCAGAGGAATCTGAATCAGGAAAAAAGTAGTGTGCACAACGTTTACTACAGAAATGCTAAAATAAAAAATGTTATCGACTGGCTTGGTTTGGCCCCCGCCCAAGCTTAAACGTCATGCTGCAGAGTGCTTAATACAGAGCCAACTTCCTCTTGCAATGTGAGATGTGTCCTCTAAGATAAAATAAATACAAAGTCCTGACAACTTGCAGTGCCAGCGCACTTCTCCGCAACTAGCTAATAATGTCTGACAGGCCATAATGCAGAGATAACAGGTAGATACTCACAACATAATTGGTGTTAGATTAATGGTTAAAGGGTTAGTTCACCCAAAAATGAATATTCTGTCATTAATTATTCAAAGACCTTCGTCCATCTTCATATTTTTGATGATATCAGAGAGCCCTCCATAGACAGCAATACATCTGAACAAGACACTGCAATCTGGAGGCGTGGCTGCCGAACGCACCTTCCTCTCTGTCTTGATGGCCTGTTTCCTCGCTCTCCTCTCCTCTGCGCTCTCCTCCCGTGAGCGGGCCTGTGTGGAGGCTCGGGGCAGGTCCGAGTCGTTGATCCTCTCCATCCTCTCCACCTGTTTGGCTGTTAGGCCTCGTTTTGGCAGAACGTCCAGAGGAATCCCTGACTTACAAGACACTCGGATCTGCTTGGGCTGCATACACATATTTACATTTATGCATCTGGCAGACACTTGCATTGCATTTAAGATAGAGACAATATCGGTTCATGCAGGATTCAAACCCATGAGCTTGTTGCTGAAAGCACCATGCTGTACTGTTCGCATTAAATGCCACGTCTCTTGGTGTTTATGCATTTTTATGAATCCTTATATAACCCCATCCATCCCCATAAACAAACATGTTCTCCTCTGTCGACATCCTAATTGTGTTTTGGTCTCAACAATGCATGCAAACTATTATAAAGTAAACAAAACAGGTCTGTGAAACAGGTTATTAGTCACATATATTGAATTAGCTTGATGAATCAGCGCATTTAACCTATAAACGTTACTCATATGGTAGGTTTTTTTAGATTAATATTAACACAAGCTCAATTCACTACAAACTCTCCATTTGTTTACCAACTGATTTCATAGCCTTATTGCTATAAATGTGGCATGTTTGCTATAGGGGAAAACCATACACTGTAATACAGAGAAACAAACAGTGTCTGAAATTTGGTTCACATGCAAAATGAATGCAGAATTTGAAATGTAACTCAGAGTAAATCTAATCAGTTCCTTTCCTGCTTTATCTGTCTAATGAAATGAGTGAACAGTTTATTAAAGGGGTCATATGATACGAAGCCATTTCAAGTTGTCCTTTCTCCTGTGAGTGTTACAAGCTGTTATATATATTTGTAACATATTTACAGAATCGTAACTACAGCTGTAGATCAGTGACAGTGATTCAATGGCGTAGCTTGTCACTGATCAACGGCTTTGTTTATAAGCTGGCGTTTCTTTTGAAAACAGCTGATGGAGATAATATAATATATAATATATTGTTCGATATATATCGCCCAGCCATAAAAGAGGAGAAACAATAATGTATAGTATGTGAAATATAATGTGTTTTTGAACCTTAAACTGCATAAACACATTGCATTACACTTTATAGCAACATCATATGACCCCTTTAAATATGAAATAAGCAGGTTTCTTCACCTTCGGGGGGTCCTGGATCAGTTTGGGCCGGTTGTAGAGGTTGGAGTATGTACCTGGGAGAGAAAGATAAAAATAATTGATAACTGAACACCTGATCAAAAATAATGAAAAAAAACTGCTATATTGTAAAATATTATTACAATTTAAAATAACTGCTTTCTATTTTAATACACTTTAAAATATAATTTGTTGCTGTGATCAAAACAGGATTTTCAGCATCAGACTCACTGATGATGGTCTCACAGTCCCAGCGCTCTGTGGGCGGCTCAAACACCATCGTCTCAATCTCCACCTCTTCGTCGTCCTCCTCATCTTCATCTTCCTCTTTCACAGAGGGCAGCTCCGCAGGACCCAGCTGATCGGGTTTCTGACATCTACACACACAAAGTGATGAGCTCTTCTGCTGTGACCTCTCTCACACACACACACACACAGATCCGAGACAGTCGCACACACTCACTCTTTCTCTTTCTGAATGAAGTAGTCTTTGATGACCTGCTCCAGTCGCATGCTGTCCGGTTCGATGTGGCCCTCCAGCTCTGCGTTATCCAGCGCGCCAATCTCGTCATCGTCAAACTGCTCGTAAAACTAGTCAACAAACAGATAATCACTGATAACTGGTGCCTCTTCTGCTCACCAAGGCTACATTTAGTTGATAAAAGGTAAAAATGTATGTTATGTGGCAGATCTGCTGGCTGACCTTCTCGAAGCGGTCGTCCAGGAGCGTGAGCTGCTCGTTCCTCCTCATGACGGACGACGTCAGCGAATACTCTGTGAAACGACTCTTGGTCTCACAGTCGGCAAACATGAACTCTCTTTGACCGCCTTCCTCGTCCTCTGACAGACCACCCTCTGAATCGTAATCCTGCTCCTCATCCGTGTCCTCCCATTCATCATCATCATCATCACTGAGGTCAAAAACGCAAAGGAAATTTGTTATGGCATCTGATGTGGGCGGGGTTATGCAGATTCAAGCATTCACCCCATTGGTTAACTCGCTTATTTCAGGCTCATGCTAATCTTTAGTCATTCGTCAGTTTTACCCCACGCCGTCGCCCATCACGTCATTGGCTTTGATGATGAAGTCATCTTCCAGCATGTTCTCTGGGTCGTCAAAATCAAAGTCCTCATCCAGGGCAGCGACAATGTCAGGATCCATATCCAACCGTGGCCCTGGAAAGCAAGACGCAAAACATTTGCATTTGACTCTTTATTTGACTACAGGCATTTTGCCTAAGCAAGGTCACATTATCTTTTACTATTGATTGGTTGTGCCACTTACATGAATATGTTTAAAAATGTAATTGATTCCTGTGATCGAAGATGAATTGTCAGCGTCATTACTCCAGTCTTCAGTGTCACATGATCCTTCAGAAATCACTCTAATATACCGATTTTCTGCTTTTATCATCAGTGATGAAAACAGTTGTGTTGCTTCAGATATTTAGACAAAATTTTTATTTTTTT
Source organism: Enteromius radiatus (assembly GCA_032357445.1). Taxonomy (NCBI): domain Eukaryota; kingdom Metazoa; phylum Chordata; class Actinopteri; order Cypriniformes; family Cyprinidae; genus Enteromius; species Enteromius radiatus. The sequence goes on from JAUCMS010000001.1 coordinate 21,623,727, forward strand.
TTGTGCTGTCAAATGATTAATCGCGATTAATCGCATCCAAAATAAAAGTTTTTCTTTACATAATATATGCGTTTATGCT